>JZLH01S0173085.1:0-18767 GCA_001188425.1 Eucidaris tribuloides | reverse complement strand
ATAATGTGTCTGTAACTCGGGGTTTACTGTGCAACCTATGTGAGACTGATTTTCGGATTGACGGACTATCGCCGGATTTCCAGATGACACTCCCCCAGAGGCTCGCCGAGACACTCCGCCGTCTGTTCCAGTTTGAAGACGTTGTCGGATACAGGAACGAGAGTGGAAAAACGCTCTTGCACGACGTACTGACTGAAGCAAGGTTCCCATTATCCCGTGATCGGCTAACTAGAAATGGCATTCTGTTGGACACTCGAGATAACATTCAGTTGAATACTATCAGAATGATCATAAGAATGCTCATCGCATATGGATGTCACGTTAACACCAGTTACGAGGACTGGTTGAAATATGTAGAGCCTGAGCTTATGGGAGAAGGTAAGCGTGTTAAGGATACTGCAGTAGATGCCTTACTTGCATCATTGGTACAGCCATGCTTTAATTTGAGAGAGCTATCAGCTATGATCATACGTAAACACGGAATACAGTACAGACATCTTCCAAAGTACTACTTCCAATTCATCGAGCTGTAGCCATGTAGAAATATAGCACGGAATTATAGATGTCTGAGGTATATCTTGACACGAAGCATGAAAGGCCATTGTCAAGGGTCAAATCAACTACAGAGAGGATGACGACTTCTCTTGGAATACAGGCCCACTATTCACGAACACAAACTGTTGTAGTGCCATAGTGTACAGATTGTGGAAGAAAAACAAATGATGTATTTTCCACACTTTCATGGTTGTTTCCGTTGCATTATGGGAGTTGGTAGTACACCCTTTTCATAATTTTAGTCAAAAGATTTCGTTTTTCATCCTGTCATGACAGTAGACCTTTAATACTTGTAATATACTTTTCGACATACGGGAGGCTGATTATAAAGCCTTTATGACAGGAATGAGAATAGCTCAAAAACATCTCTAAGAATTAATTGATTTGTCTTAATTATGATTAGAAGCAAATACAACTCACAATTTCTGTGAATTGGTTCATTTTATAAAAAGGCTAGAATTCAAGACTAGCTTACGTCTATATGAGACAAGTCCCTCCCCCACCCCCTCCCCAAACCCGGTTGTATCGAAAGGGTGCATTCTGCGGATTATGTTTGATTAACGCACCGTTTCGAGACAGGGGGGGGGGGGTTGCTTGTCTCGAATGTACGCGTGAGCGTCAGCGCTCCACAACGCGCCGCGCCGCTCCGCACCGCACACTTCCGAGATAAGCCCGTACTCGTACTGTATCCCTCGTGCAGGTTTTGTCCCAGCACGATTTTAGTTTTAACAAGAAGAACTGCAAATGTCGTCTGGCAGCCAGACTACGTGTTTTAGGACTCCCAAACATCCATGGTGACCGGAAACGCGAGTCACCTTTCCACAAATATATCTAGTCCATCGTGAACAGAAAACTGTCCTTAAAGGGGTTTAAGTCCACCCTGAGTTGATTTTAATAAAAGCAGAAAATTAGAGAAACCCATCAATGAAGGTTTGGCAAAAACCCATTCAAGAATATGCTATCATAGTTACGAATCTTAAAAGTTTTGATTTTTGACGTCATATGCGAGCAACTCCCTCATTTACAAATTCCGTAAAAGGTCATTTTCTCAGAAAATTAAAAATTATTTTATCTGTGCATTCAATATGTAATCAAAAACATTACTTCATACATGCTTTTATGAAAAACAACAACATTCAATAACTCATGAACCATTAAAAAATGGCAATGTATGGAATTTATATTACGTGACATTATGGGGGACCCTACTCGCATGTGACGTCACAAAATTGAAACTTTGACAAATCGTAACTATGTTATTCTTTTAAAGTGATAGGCTAACATTGTGGAGCTTCAATTAAAAAAAAATGTCAAACTTTGATATCTGAGCTACATAGTAGTGTTCAAATGGACAAATGAACACCCTTGAATACAAAAGTTTGGACAGTTATGCTGTCAATAGCAAGGTATGCATGAATAGACAATTAAAACTCGGGGTGAGTTTTAATAGCCCACAGTAAGTCTATGGGCAGCTGAATCCGGTCAACTTACAATTTTCACTTTTTTTTAAGTACTAGGGCTTCATTTTTAGACCTTATCAAAGACACCTCGATTGTGGAGGATTATGTAGCTCACATTTTTAAAAACTGTGGTCATTGTTAGCCTGTGGCTTTAACTGATCAACATAAATACCGTTGCTGTAGGTTATAAAATATAGGTCAAATTTGTTCGTACGTCATGAAGTATTCATAACCCTTTGTTGTTTAGATTTTCAACCTGCATATAAATGCCTTCGAGTTGAGTATAGAGATATATTATTTATTTATGCATTCATAATTCTCTTTCGAACACATACGGTAAGAACACGACTTGAATAATGTTTTTGTTGAAATAACCAAGTGGCAAACAACGTTTACAGACTGATAGTTGTGTTGTTGTTTTTTGTATGCTTGCATGGAGTTTTGAACAGTGATCCACACGACTAATCTGTTATCATGCAGTTATTGTACTTGGTACATAGCATTAGCAATACTGATTCGTTCCACAAACTAGTTTTTGTCTGTTAATATTAAAACACTAGAATGCAAAAGGAAAATGTCCATCTGCTTGTTTTGTTCTTAATTTTAAGAAATTTATGAAATTATACGAGGTTCATTAATTTATAGAGTTGGGTGTCCAGATGCCAACATCAGAACTATATAAGAAGTTCATTGCAAATCGAAATTATAATTACAGTTAAGTAAAATTGCGGCTAGGTATGATATACGACTGAATATTTAGATATAGCTTGATGAGTTCACTTTGTATTACTCACCTGCTCACCATCAATAAATATTTTACCATCATACTGATTTACAGTCGTTAAAATTCTGCGCATCAATGAAATTGGCAGCAAAAAATATAATGCAACTGCGCATGGGAGCAAGACTAAACTGCAACGTGACCACCAGCTGGTGTCGTTAATCATTGAAAACAAAGACGGCATTCCAGTATGTTCATTTCATGAATTTATGGTCAATTATTCACTAGCTCATTGACATGGAGTTGATGGTTTAGCCATGAATTATACCGTTCGCCCCCAAGGCGTAGGTAAGAACATGGACCTACAACGGTAAGAAACATGTTTTTCATCTCTCCTCGCGTAGGCAGATGTTATGATTCGTTCCTCCGGCGACAAAACTACTGTCGTTGTTTTGCAGAAAATGTTGGGCTATAGCGCTTATTTTTTTGTATTTTCAAAGTCTGTTTTGGGAGAGGTGAAAGAACTTCGAGGACTAACTATGATCATACAAGCACCAGATGTGAATGATTTTGTAGTGGTTTTGTCATCATCAAGGGAGTGGAACCTGTGTCACTTTATTTAGAAGAAAAAAAACGTTAAAAAGGCACTTCAGAAAGAAAATGTGTGGGGTTGCGGCACCACTACTGTCCTATCTTTTTCACCCTAATTCTAAGGCGGTATAGTCACTTTGACTCGGTATGAGTCTGGGCACTGAGACTAGCTTTTCTGAGAAAAGAGCAGTCTATGACTTAGACTACGGCACCACTTGAACAACACAATTTCAGTTAATTGCTGTTAGCACCACAGTTTATCGTTGAAATATTTTTGATAGCATCTGTTTAGTCCAAATGGTTGATAAAAACTTCAATCGACATCTCAGAAAATAGGAAATTTATGAAAATGTGTTTTAAAAAACAAATGGGGAGTGCTCTACTATCTCATGACTGTCTTGAGAAATAAAGTGGCAGAGTTGCCCTTTTAAGATCCTCTATAATACTTATCAAATAACTTTGAACACTCAAAACTCTTGAACGATGTAGCCAAATGTGCTTAAACGTTCATTGTTTTCTTTCTCTTATTGTTTTATGTGCTCAGTCTGAGTGCAGATAGTTGTCTAGGTTTCATTCCTCTTTCAAAGAAAATGTCAGAAAAGGATGCTCTTGGACTGCCAGAAAGTATGACCACGATATAAATCGGACTCTTATACTGCTTTACAAAACGTTTTCCTGTCATCAATTTCTGATTTATCTTTCAAGGAGGAAACATTTGACATTTGAAACCTTCACATCAGAATACTAGAATAATTGTCGTTCTAAGGAAATTCTTTATAATTATGTGTGTAGGTATATTTGTGTTTGTGTATAAAAATGGACATGTATTTTGACACATGTTGTCGACAATGTAGGTTAATCTTCAGTTGAAAAATGCAAAACCAAATCCAGTCTAATCAAATTCAATCATTCATTCAAACAATCAATCAATCAATCAATCAATCAATCAATCAATCAATCAATCAATCAATCAATCAATCAATCACTCACTCACTCACTCACTCACTCACTCACTCACTCACTCACTCACTCAATCAATCAATCCATCAATCCATGAATCAATGAATCAATCACTTGTTTCATACGCAACATTTCTTCTTGCAGTTTTGATTTAATTCCAATGTTATGTAGTGATTACATCTGTGTAATGTTATTCGTTTCTGTTTGGCTCAATATACATTATTATTCTTGTTTTGCATTTAGAATATTGTTGTAAATGTGTGAGCACTTTGTACCTGATATAAAAAGGCGCTATGGTTGGATATCAATCAATCAATCAATCAATCAATCAATCAATCAATCAATCAATCAATCAATCAATCAATCAATCAATCAATCAATCAATCAATCAATCAATCATTCTAATCAATCAATCTATCAGTATATCAATTAATCAACCAATCAACCAACCAATAATTCATTTATCCATCTCGAAGAGTGCCCACATTCCTGCTATTTCCTTTTAAATTTTCCTTTCGTCTGCAGGCTCCGTGTTTCCAGGATCAAGGGATATTTCAAAACAAACAATTAACTTGAAAATTGCACATTAAATTAGATAATTAGATACATGCTATTTATAAACTCTATCAGTTTCATTCCTCAAAAAAGGTGGCGGTATCGGGGGTGGGCAGGGACTACTACCCGCTCGAAAAATCCGACATGTTAGTATGTGCTTGTGCCCTGTCAGTAGTCCCTGTTTGTGCACCCTGTTTAGAAATAATTTTTTGTTCAGGATTTGCAAGCCCCCACCCCCCCCTCCCCCGCAAAAAAAAAATGCAAACTGAATGAAATCGAACGAAAAGGGTGTACTTCACATAACCGTGTTATCGTTATTTGGTATTCCTCATAAGACAAGTTCATGACATACGGATCTTAAACTTTCAAAACAGCATTTATAAGCACATAAATACCATTTGGGGTCATTTAGTAATGATATGATGGTCCTGAAAAATCTGAACCCAATCTCTAATGTTAATTCTGCCGCCCATGTTATGATACTATTTTGCCTCATGATTGCAGTACCTTTCGTAAGATTCTTTTGCGCAGTTACGTACTTCACTCGACCTGTCACTGTAAATCTACTTGGGTCACGATCCCGTCATGCAGTGGCGTAGCCAGGTGTTCTATGAGGTGGGGGCCCAACTTACCTTGCCATGTTTATGATGAAACACAATCTCAAAGGAGGGTGCAAACCCTACCCCCTACACCCCGGTCTAAACTCGAAAACTACAAAGGGCTTTTAAGTCTTAAACACGATTTTGTACGACGGTTAGGCGGGGGGGGGGGTACTGGAACGCACGATTCCCTCCCCGGCTACGCTGGTGGTGTAATGTTTGTTCCGTTCTTGTTATTGACCGTCCGTGCAATTATAATTTCCTTCCTGTGAGTTAACACCCTGATTTGAGGTGAGTTACATGCGGTGCCTACCGTATTTATTTGTTTCATATATTTTTAAAAAATATAGTAGTAGAGTATATTAGGACTATTTGAAAAGTCATCTACATAGGGTAGCATACAGATTTATGCGTGTTTCTTTAAAATAAATTTCTTTTGAATGGGTTAGGCCTAACCACACTTGCTTAAAGACAGAGTAAGGGATTTGCACGTCAGAAAACGGTAAAATGAGTGAAATCGGCTCAAATCGTTCACAATATGAAGATTAGTATAAATAAACACCTGTCATAGAACCTTTGGGTAGAATACGTAGTTTTGGTGAAAATCTGGACAATTAAACTTCAAAATTTACAGTGACGTCGACGTGCAAGGGGCCGTTCCAAAATTGTCCAATCAGCCGTTAGCCGAATGTCGCGCGGAGTTTAGCCGTTTAACCAATCAGTGTGCTCCGCTGGTCTTGCGACGGTACACATAACCGCGATTCGCAATTTGAGCAAAATTTAAACTCACGGAAAGAACAACATTCTGGTAACATGTCGTTATTAGTTTTTTCATAAAACAACAAATTCATGACGTATGGATCTCAAACTTTCAACACACCATTTGTAAGCACTAAACTACCGTTTGGTATTGACAATGAAGGGAACTAATGGACTTGCAAATCCCTGACACAATATTTAAGCTTTAATAATGAATTTCGGGGTTTTTTTCATGTAATACGTGTATTGTCAAACACATGCAACCTATACAGAAAGCTTTAGACAGGAACATCCACAAAGAACATACCTCCACATCTGTATACCGTCACCAATCACATTACTCATTACCGGTATTTGTTTGAATTTATTTTTACACAGCTGTTTCAAGCGGATTCACCAGTGCAAATGAATACAATCTAATTCTTCCACCCAACTGCAAAACCGAGAATATAACGATAGATACATTACCCCTGTAGTTTTGTAGTTGCATATACCATCACGATGTGAAAGGAAAAAATACGGGCAATTATCAATTAG
Organism: Eucidaris tribuloides; assembly: GCA_001188425.1. Taxonomy (NCBI): domain Eukaryota; kingdom Metazoa; phylum Echinodermata; class Echinoidea; order Cidaroida; family Cidaridae; genus Eucidaris; species Eucidaris tribuloides. The sequence continues at coordinate 12,030 of JZLH01S0173085.1, read as the reverse complement.
CTAAATTCTCTTATTTTGAATAGCCTGTACTTTGTACGAGTAGGCCTACTTTCTTATTTATTTTTGAAAAACTAGCAATGTTAATTGAGTAAAAATGTTTCGGTAACGCGATATTGTCAGTATTCTTCACGATAGTAATACATGGGACGTGGTTATTCTTAGTCTAAGTCATTGACTGCTCTTTAATTTACCCCAATCCCAAGCGAAGCGAGCTGCGAGCGTAGTCTAAGTGTCCAGACTCACACTTATTCTAGGGTAAAAAGAGAACAGTCTAATACTAAGCATAGGCTATGCAGCACTTTTATTTAGTTCATATAAATATAATTTATACACCGCAGTCATGAAAGTGGCTGTACAAAGAACAGTTACATGAAACCCGTGGCTCCTTGAGTTTATCATACTTAGCCTAAGTCATAAACTGCTCTTTAATTTATCCCAATCCCAAGCGAAGCGAGCTGCGAGAAAAGCTAGTCTAAGTGTCCAGACTCATACTTAGTGTAAGTGTCTATTATACTGCCTTAGGATTATTGTGAAACAAAGAGAACAGTCTAAAATAAGACTAGATTATACTGCTTTTACCTTATGATTTACTAAGTGATTTATGAGAGAATTTAATGACCGCCATTACCGTCCGACGTCTAAACAACATCCACGCGAAATTACCTGTTAATGTGACACTTAAATGATCGTATTGCATAGATTTATTGATAGACATACATCATCTGTATATTTTTTCCGTTTCCATGACACTGACAGAAGTAAATGGAATGCCGCATATAGGTTGGGCTTTTGACGCAATACAAAGGTGTTTGAGTGAAAGGTAACACTACGCAAATAGGCATAACTCTGAGGGAGTCCTAGTTTGGCTTCCAGGCGCAAGAGCTAAAGGCAGTGACATGATTAGGAGAAACAAAAATGCCAAATTAATACACTAGCTGGATTGTATATCCTGGCTGGAAGGGTTTATCTTGAATTTGTTTGCGTAAGCCGAATTAAGCATGAACATAGTTTCTCTCGTGCCCCGATAAAAATACCTCAAATAGAACCCAACACAACAGTTTTGTCTGTCACAAGGCACACAGATGGATATTTATTTTAGAACGAGTCAACTTTTGACTACCTAATTTTCACACTGGTATCCTCGCACAGTTTACTTGATTCTAGAATAGTTTCACCCCAAGTTGATGACTACCCCCAATCATGTCATTTACCTTTAACTGTCTTGAACTAAGACTAGTTGTATGAGGTAGATTTCTTACATCGACTAGGCAGAGTGGAGGTAGAAAAGGTTGGAGAAGGAGAGTACTAGTACTCTGGGGATGGAAAAAGTCGCATGGTCTGGAGCCGAGACTAAGGGAGTCCTTACTGCTTACTCGATTTATTACAAGGTGTGTGTGCGCGCGAGCGCGCGCGCGCGCGTGCGCGTGTGTGTGTGTGTGTGTGTGTGTGTGTGTGTGTGTGTGTGTGTGTGTGTGTGTGTGTGTGTGTGTGTGTGTGTGTGTGTGTGTGTGTGTGTGTGTGTGTGTGTGTGTGTGTGTGTGTGTGTGTGTGTGTGTGTGTGTGTGTGTGTGTGTGTGTGCGTGTGTGTGTGTCGCGGGGGGGGGAGTGATTGGAAGTGAAGCATCTCAATGTCCACATTGACATGATTGGGAGTAGTCCCCTACTTGGGGTGAAAATTTTCTAGAATCAAGTAAACTGTGCAAGGATTCTACTGTAAAAATTTAGTAGTCAGAAGTTGACGCGTTATAAAATATTTTCCATCATTATGCCCTGTGACAGACAAATCTGGTGTGTAGCTTTGGAGATCTATTTATGCTGTATATAGGGTTCGAGAGAAACAAACTGCTAGTATGTTCATTCAAGATAATCCTTCCAACCATGAGATACATTTCAGTTGGCATATCCATTGGTATATTTTTCAATCAGTTTGGTTCGAGGGGCATTTTTTCATATCTCCCAATCATGTCATTGTCCTTTAATTGTTGATCTGGGTAAGTTTCGTTATTCCGAAAGTTCAACACACACATTTTCTGTACCCGAGGGCTCGTTAATCTGAAAATGAATATATAAACACAACAAAAGAGTAACTACCATCTTTTTCAAAATACCATAACTTCTAAAAGAAAGAGTTTTGAGTAGAATAATTTGGCAAGGGTGTTTCTGCACTAATTGACAAATTTCTGTGTGAAAATGTGACTGATCCGTCAAGTTATGCATGAGTGAGCACAAGTTAAAGTCCAAAATGTCAATTTTCAAAAGTCACAAGGGTCATTTTGGGGGATTTGTGATGCAGTGTTTTGATGAATTCTGTTTCTGGTGAATGATTAAGCGCTAGTTATGTTAAATAAATCATTTGACCGCCTTACACCATAGATACTGCTTACACCTCCCCTGGCACTTTTTGGAGTTTTTACGCTTCAGTGAGCTCAGTTTAAAAAATGTTCATCCTTCCTTAATTGTGAAAACGTAAAATCCATTACGTCTTTTGGAAAAATTGAATCCGATATTTTTCAGTAAAATGTATCTTTACATTTTGTACCAACATAAGACGTTGTAACCAATGTCATGGTTAAGTGAGCACACTTTGTAAATAAAGTAAAAAATGCAATTATTTACCATTTTTTAGTTTACCATTATTTTTGGCATGAGATGTGACGTCTGAAAAGTGACATTTTTGCCTTTAATACATGCTCACTCATGCCATGTATGAGTCAACAGATCAATCACATTTTCACACAGAAGTTAGTCAATGAGTGTAAAAATACTCCTGCCAAGTTATTTTGCGAAAACTCATTTCATTAAAAAAGTTACAGTAGTTTGAAAAAGGGGTAGTTACTCTTTTGTTGTGTGTAGTTCTCGAACTGCATAGTATTTGATACTTCAGAATTATGAAACGTCGGAAAAACGAACCGGCTTCGGAATAACGACCAGTAACCGTTGATCTTACAAGAATTATAATTTTTTCTGGTAACAAAATTATTGATCCACCCCCTCCCTCCACTCCTTCCAACCTCTCCCCTCCTTTTTTTTTTTTTTTTGTCCTTCCGTTTTCGTGGGTTCATAGATTGGAAGAATTGACGGTGCCGACAGAAAATCTTCACCCGCACTTCTTTCTTGTTGCTTTTCAAACCTTTATTCAACCCCGGCTACAATTTGTACTATCTGTATAGTATCTTCCAATATCTCGGCACGTAAAAGAACTCACCGCACTAGCACATTAAAGCATGTTTAGTTGAAACCCCCCCCCCCCACCCTCAGGGATCTTTGGTTACTCCGTTACCCCGCCCTGACACCTCAACGTGGTATCCCTCAAGAAAAATCAACATGACTATACACCCATCATGACCTTAAGCTGACGGTAGAATATATCACTGTGTCTATTTATAATACAATTGAATTAAAGGTCGGAATGATAATTAGCACGCAGGTGATGGGTAGCTCGACCTTCAAGAAGTTCTGCCGGACATTTAATGTCATCATGAAGTTCATTTGTCATAACTGAAGTAGGCCCCCTATCAGGCATGCAGCACATGAGTTGCATGCAACGTATGGGACTATGGACCCTACCACATGCGTTCAACATACTCTGCCTAGTTTGTTGTGAAGGTTATCTTAACGTTTGCAGTGTATACTGCCTTGCTCTTGTATTTTGCAGTTTATTTAGTTGAAAAAATGTTTTTCAAAAATTCGGGTGCATATCAAGGTTGTCGGATCTAAAATCAACTGGTTCAAATCACCGAATTGCATGAAATTGGATAATACATTAGTAAATTATTTTGGGGTTAATTTGTTTGCGATATTGTTTTAATCCCAAAGGTATATAGAATTATCTTTAATTCAGCTGTTGCTGTTGCTACTGGCTATTTGTAATTTATTCAATTATTCTGATGTAATGATGTAATCTATGGGTTTTGTTGGTAAATGAAGTTAGGATGGTCTGTGTTTTATTTTATTTTGATTAATTGATTGATTATACTTTGTTTATATTAACTACAAGTTAATGTATTATTTAATTTATTCATTTATGATTTGACCCATTTGGGACTTACTGACTTAGTTTGAATTCAGTACCGAGATTCTGTAGAATGAATTCGAACAAAGTACTTTAATTGTATTCATTGTCACTTACTTATTTATCTATCTGTTTATTTATTTTCTGATTTCAATTTCTTATGATTCTCCTTTTTTGTGGCAATATGAACACGCTTGTAAATTTGCATGGGGTTGTCAGTGGTGGGTATAGAGACAGAGAAAAAAAAGGCAAATTATAAACTAGTTTGATAGGACTGATAGCATGTCAAAACGGCTCTGATTCAAGAATTTGTAATCTCCCTTGGTGACAGAGGAATATCTATAAATAATTGACATATTTTAACGCCAGGCGATAATATGTTTTGTTCTTCCTTGCTTTCGGTCGCGCGCCTGGTTGCCTCCCCGGCGGGTACGGCGCAGACCAAGCTTCACGCTTGTCATGATCTGACGGACGTATATGGGCTGGCGGTATGACGAACATAACCCCAAGGTATAAAGGGATGTTACTTTAAAGGAACATAATGTTTTTAAAGAGGTGTTTTTGGTAACAACACAACCAGGGTATCAGTACTTATTACATTCGAATCACTGGTTAAATAAACAATGATTAAAAAAACAACACAATCTCCTCATTTTAAAGTGGGCCACACTCAAGAAATAGTTTCAATACTGAAATAAATGTTTTTGTAGTTCGTTAATTGGACGTTATTGTATGTTTCCGTAATTCAGTCACTAAAACAAAACAAACAATAACCTTTAATTTGATTCACGAGGAAAAGATAATAATTCGTGCATTTTGTTTTACTATTGTCCCCACCTGCCCACCTGGATAGTGAATCTTTAATCTTAAAGGAAGGGAATCTCATTTGCAAACCCTCCCATAACACAGCAAAACATTATTCAGACCTTAGGCTATTTCTAAAGGACTTGCCTGTGAAATCTAAAGATCAGATATTACCTAGATTTGAAAAATGTGCAAAAACCGAATAGTTGTGTCGTGTACGTCCCAGGAACTCTGTTCCAAATCTCACTTAGGTATATCATAGACCTACAGTAGATCAATGTGTACATCAGGCTGATTACAGTACTTATGTAGTACCAGACGGTTGTGCTGGCATGTGTCAGGCACTGAAAGGAATGCAACGTCATCTTCATGTATAGTACAAAGCTATTGCACGATAGGCTACTGTCAATGAAGGTAAAAGAGACCTAAATGCAATGTCTAAAAATCTTAGTACTACCGTACAAATACATTAGAATTTTTGTCACTCGAGACAAAAAAAATCAAATCGAAATCAAACATTTACTATAATTCCACTAAAAGTGCGTTTATAGCTCCTACACTTTGCTGAAGGTTCTTAAAGGTATATGACATGATTGGGGGTAGTCCTCAACTTGGGCTGAAACTACTCTAGAATCAAGTAAACTATGCCAGGATTATCCTGTGAAAATCTTGTAGTCAAACGTTGACTCATTCTAGAATAACTAATGTCTATTGTCCCTCGTGGCAGGCAAACCTGCTCTGTGGCTTTCTATGGGTCTTATTTTTATCATCCCGGAAAAAATAAATTACTAGTATGTTCATGCTTGATTCTCCTTAAGTAAACAAATTACAGACAAATCCTTCCAGCTGGGAGATCCATTCCAGTTAGTGTATAGTTGGTATACATTTCAACTCATTTGGTTCTTGAGGCATTTTCAAGTGTTCTCAATGATGTCACTAACCTTTAACTAGCACTTTCTTATACATAGCAGTGTATTTGCACAATGTTAGATTTAAGCCGTGCAAAAGAGACCCCCGGCCTTTAAAGGCACTAAACGGTTATTGTTTTTCTTTCACATTTTTCAAATTCTAGGCAACTACTGACCCCCAAATTTCACACACATGCCTTTCATCAATAGCCTAAGGGCATGGGTCATCTTTTCCTGGTCTGCGGGGATGTTTGCAAATGAGATGCACTGCCTTTAATTCTTGGGTCCGTCTGTACTGGGATGCGAATTAGGGTGCCATCGCGCACACATAAAACAAGAACAAGACAAATTTTCCGAATTCTCGTTTTCACAAGGAGAAACACACAGCAGACGAAAATTACACTAATGGGACTGGCGCGCAGGGATTTGCCCATCACTCAGCGTGAACAGGAGACTAATTTCACACCCTATAAATCAAAATGAATTTTTCCGTTTTTCTTTTCGCCCTAGTTGTTTCTTTCTTTTTATTTCAAAGTAATGTCATGCCCTGCCCCCATTTTCATCAAGAATGATCCCACTTTTGTCGCCTCCGTCAATTTCCGTCTAGCCTCATTCACGAGCGTTTGAAGACTTTAGGCCCTCTGTAAGTGTAAGTAAAACAAGCAGGGGCGGCCGCCCCTATTTTTCAAAGTAATTAAAATAACGAGGATTAGGTTTGTAATTTGGCATGGGTGAAAAAAAAATAGCGGGTAAAAAAATTGTTTTGGTCGTCGTCGGCCCACCTGCTTGTCGGATAATGTTTGGCTAGTAATTTGGCAGGTAAAACAAAAAATTGGCGAGCAAAATTTTCGCGACAGATTGATCACCCCTGCTAAGATTTTGCCCTGGCGCCACCCCTGTTCTTAAATCTATATCCAAACCATAGATTTGCATAAGTATTCCGTAAGTATCCTGAATCCCCAGACCCCAACCCAGAAAAGAAAAATAATGGAATATGTTCGAATAGACCGGACGTTTATGAGAACAAGTCGAGCTATTATCGTCAAGTGTCGTTGTGTACACACTAGGACCATGATGGGACTACGGTACTAAAGAGTCTGCTTCTGCAACATTCTGTTATTGCAACGAACTTGATTCTAATACTGTATCCTGTACGCAATTTGCAGCAAAATGTGTACATCAGGAACACTGGTGTTTCAGCGTAACTTGCAGAGAATAAAATTGTTATTGATGCAGAATAAATTTGCTGTTCAACTATATATTATCAAATTAATGACAAATAAAATTGTTATTAGTTGTAATTGCGTATCCCTCAACAGACAAGTCGTCTATCAAGTACATGTACGTACAAAAACGATAATGACGATCGATGCAACCCATAACATAGACTAGAGGATCAAAATGTCTTACGTGCAGGATTGCGCAGTGGTTCACTTTGGGTGATAAATCTAAAATCTATGAGGCTTAACCGATATTATTATTGTTGTTTTTTTGACGGGGGGGGGGGTAATCACCACCATCACCTTCATCACCACCTCCATCATCATTAGCATTATCATATCAACCAAAATCACCAGCATCTGATCACCATTATGATCACCACCATCATCATCACCACCATCATCATCATCATCATCATCACCACCATCATCATAATCATCATCCCCACCATCATCATCCCCATGACCATGACCATCACCATTACCATCATCATCATCATCGTCGTCGTTGTCGTCGTCGTCCTCAGCAGCAGCAGCATCGTCACCATCATCATGATTCATCATCATCACCATCATGATCACCACCACCACCACCACCACCACCACCACCATCATCATCATCATAATCGTCGTCCTCGTCGTCATCGTCATCATCATCATCATCACTCTTATCATCAGTATAACATCATTATCACCAGCAGCACAAATGACCTCCACGATTATCATCATCGTTCTTATCTTCATGATTATCATCATTATCGTAACTGTCGTCTTTACTAAATTTGCATGCCCGATTTTTCATCCCTCACGAAAACTTCACATTTTCCAGACGTTTCCATTCATCGACAATGATGATCCTTTGCTGTTATTCTCTGCCCCCTCCAGTTTACCCGTCCCCCTTCCTTGTTTCTGTCTCATCCCTCAGTAACATGTCGTTTCGAATTACTCATTTCTACTCATTAATACACCGCGTCTGCCCAGCTATATAGGGCTGCTCGGGTGTTGCCAGCTTGATGTTTTAACATTTCACTCTGTTATAATACACAGCATTTATGTTTTCGTTTTCTTTAGCATCACCTTCATTATCATCATCATCATCATCATCATCATCATCATCATCATCGTCGTCGTCGCCGTCGTCGTCGTCATCGTCGTCAAATGTGAAGTTTTCGCGACAGATGAAAAATCGCGGATGCAATTTTAGTAGAGACAACAGTTGCGATAATGATGATGATGAAAATGAGAACGGTGATGATAATCACGCTGGTCATTTGTGCTGACCACGATGATAATGATGATGAATATGATCTTCATTATATTCACCGTATCGTCAACACCACCACCACCACCATTATCACACCACCATGTTATAATTGTCATTATCTTCATCACCATTATCATTACCATCTTCATAATCTTCACGTATCATCAACACTACCATCACCATCACCGGAATTATCATCATCTTCATTATCATCATCATCATCATCATCATCATCATCATCATCATCATCATCATCATCATCATCATCATCATCATCATCGTTTTTCATCATTCTCACTACCACCCCATTTCATGCTCATTATCATTATCAAACTCCTCTCCATACTCCTCCTCCTTCTCCTCGTTCCTCCTCATCATTATCCTCATTGTCACCGCATCATCATCACCACCTCCCATTCCTCCTCCTCTCCATTATAATAACGATCTCCACCACCACCACCTCCACCATCGTCATCATCGTACCATCATTGTCGTCTTCTCCTCAACAACATAACCACTATCGTCATTATCGCAGACATCATAGTCTCTGCGATTGCATCACTGTATATGGGTAATTCCGTGATTAGTTACGTTACACTTTATGACAAACTTTACTCAACATTTGGCTCTTACATGAATAAGCTTTCATATTATTTTTCTGTTTTGGTACTGTCAATTCTCTAGATTGGCACCTACTTCACAACATCAAGCAAAATAATGAGACTTGTTTCAGTGGGTAATAACGAGAACTTTAATTATGGTTAGTTACGTTACGTAAAGAGGACATGGGGAAAAAAATCACAAGTCTTTGTCCTCAAAGTTTCCTCAACCTGTTTTCAACTGAAACAAACTGTGGTATTCATGCTATTTCTGGCATCTTGATAAGTCATTTGATATGTAACTTATTGCTAAAAATCTTTTCATTTTTAACTACAACATCAAAAACATGGTTAGTTACGTTACATTTTGTCCATCCACACAAATTTGCGTTTATTCATGTCTTTTTCAGATTTAGAATGCATATGTGGGGCTTTATTACTTTCAAAACAATGAGAAGAAGCTATTGGCATGGAAAAAAATGCAGAATAAATGATAATTTTTCATAAAACTGAGATTTAGTCACACTAGTCCCACATGTGGTATTCCATGTATGGTTCTGATTCTCCCAGAGGGTGCTGTTGTAGACGTAAAATTTAGAGTAGAGATGATGTCCCCCATTGTTTCTTCATGATTCATACCCATTCAAACCATTAAAATGTAATACGATTCGAGATAGACAAATTTATATAATTTGTGATTTGTCCAATAATTCACGGAATTGCCCATATGGTAATCGAATGTTCCTTTCCTTGTCTGAACTTCACATAATTATCAGGATGTTTCCATTCATCGACACTGATGATCATTTGCTGTCAATTTTCCCCTGCCAATTTGCTCGTCCCCGCCTCCTTCTTGCTTCCGTCGTCTCACTGACATGCCGTTTCTAATTACTCATGTCTACTCATTAATGACCTCATCAGGATCTCATCTGCATCTGCTCACTATGACCTCTATTTCTGCCGAGCTAGAAAGGGCTGCTTGGGTGTTGCTAGTTTGACGTTTACTATTTCACTCTATTTTCTGCACAGTATCTATGTTTTCATTATAATCTTTAGTATCACATTCGTCATTATTATTATCATTATCATTATTATCATCATCATTATTATTATAATCGTCATCGTCATCATCACCATAATTTTCACCGTCAACATCATTTGCATCTTCATTATTTTCACCGTATCCTCATTATCATCATTATTATCACCACATCATCATCATCCTCAACCACTACCACATTTTCTTCCTCTTCACTTCAACATCATTATAATCACCACTGTTACCACCACCACCACTACCACCACCACCACCACCATCATCATCGTCACATCATCATCGTCTCGTCCTTGTCGTCGTCATAATTATCATCCTCGTCATCGTCACAGACATCATGGTCTCCGCCAAGATTTCATCACTATGGTAATCCAATTTTCATTCACTCGCCAGAACTTCACACTTAGTTTCAGGACGTTTCCATTTATCGACACTAATGATCATTTGCTGTCAATGTCTTCCCCTGCCAATTTGCTAGTCTAGCCCCTTCTTGCATCTATCTCAGTGACAAGCCGCATCTAATCACTCATGTCTTCTCATTAATGGCCTGATCAGGGTCTCCGCTGGATCCACGCAGCTGGAGTGGGCTTTTCGCCAACTTGAAGACTTTAAAGGCAGTGGATCTCATTTGCAAGCATCCACGCAGACCAGGAAAAGATAACCCATGCCCTTAGGCTATCGATGAAGGGCATGTCTGTGAAATCTGGGGGTCAGTAATTACCTAGAATTTGAAAAATGCGAAAGAAAAACAATAGCTATTTAGTGTACGTTATATGGTAGGAATTTTTCTCTCGCGAGAAAAAAATTCAAATCAGAGTCTAGCGGTCACTATAAATCCACTAAAATGAGTTTCTAGCTCCTATATTTTGCTAAAGGTTCCCAGATGGCATTTTCTTCTAAATGCCATTGAATTTGCATAATGTTAATTTTTTGGCATGCAGAAGAGATCCCGTGCCTTTAAAAAGTTCAACCTGTTACAGCATATATATTTCATGTGATATGGTGATGTTGATGTTTGTGTGTTTGCTTGCTTGTATGTTGCTGTTGTGTTTCGCTGCTACGAAAATCGTAAGCCTAATTATAATCTGAATGCCACCTCGCAACTCTCCACAATAATCATTACCCTATATTTCACACATTACTCTAACCAGTAACCAGAACCTACTTTTTACTTCTTACTCATAATTTGTCTACAATCCCCAAAGGGCACAAGATAGCCTCCTTCCACCTGCTTGTAATATTAAAAATAAACCTTAATTCCGAGGGAAACGTACGAGTCCACAAATAGACAACATTCCACTTACACCTGCTAAATGTTACTCTGACACAAGGATATTTTCCCATTGTATTCAAATTTCACGCATAACGTACAAACATTTATTTAATATACAATACAAGGATAATTTCCACTCGTCTCAGCTATAGGATCATTACCAGAAGGAAAACCGCAGTCGGGGGGGGGGGGGGGGGGAGAGAAATGAGGTATCCGGGAGAGGGGTTAGAATGTCTAAAGCGACTTTCTCTTGGTAGGTTTCCTGGAGTTATTTGTCTCAAGGGTAGTTGTCCTACATACAGTAATTATCTTCTTGACAACTTTCCTAAAGCGGTTAGTTGTCTGGGTATAGTAGTCCGGTGTGTATTTGAGTAGGCCTATATTGGAAAACCTGGACAATTGTCCGACACATCAACAGTTACTTCCTTAACTAAAATAATGAAAATGGGGATACCAATAAATTTTCCAAGTTTCCGACAATACGTATGAAACGATCTTGGATGTGTGATAAATAATATGTGATATCTATTCTCGCAGCCCGTATATCTTTACACGACAACATTTCATATTCATTTAAATAGAGCCTGCGTTCGTTCTTATGAGGAGAATTCGGAATATTCGTTACAACAAACCTTTGGCTTCCATAATGTTCGGAAAACGAACCACATGGATTAAATCATTTTTTTGAGCATTCAAAATTAAACAATCATCCTTGTAATTGGCTGTAATTGTAACTTTGTTAGTTATTCCAGGGATTCTGAATGGCGTATACTTAAGGCGTCGTCACACTATGACGAATTGGCATTGCGTACCGCGAACGAATTGAAAAATTCTAAATACGCACAGCATTCCCAGCGAATGAATTCCGCATGGGTGAATTCAACCGAATCGAACGT
>JZLH01S0173031.1:33445-46247 GCA_001188425.1 Eucidaris tribuloides | reverse complement strand
ATATATATATATATATATATTCATTGATCATATTAAATCTAACTGCACTGGCTGGGGAGGGGGGCTCGTAGCTCCCCCTCCCCCTAGACAAATGTTTCCACGCTTGCTAAACTGCCATGGTGCGATTTCATGACTTTTCTGTGACTTTTCATTGATCATATTAAATCTAACTGCACTGGCTGAGGAGGGGGGCCTCATAGCTCCCCCTCCCCTGAGACAAATGTTGCCACGCTTGCTGAACTGCCATGGTGCGACGTTGTATTGATGGAAATTAAGTACTCAAACAGCAAAAGTCTTTAAAAAACAAATGAAATATATAAGATAAAAAACAATACAGAATAAAAGCAGACTTGAGTAATTTATGTACGTTTCAATGTTTCTAAGGGTTCAACGAAAGTATTATCGCTCAAAAGTATTTCTCAAGAAGCTTGCATTATGAAGTTGAGAAAAAATATATTAATGCATACAATTTGCATAAATTATATCGTGAAATAAGTAATTTTTGTCAAAACTGATGCCACACTTTATTTCTTTGTACAAATTCTGAGGTACGTGCAATCTCGGCCTTGGGAACGAGATCTGAGGTCCCCCCCCCCCAGTAATATGACACAAAAATTCCTATTCAGTTAAATTAAGTATATTGAATGGATAATATTATTTCAGCAAGTGTATATACAGTAATCTGCATGCATTTAAAATGTCATGACGATCCAAACATTTATCCTTCAACTATGAGTGCATATATTATATTCAATAACCCTGGAAAAATGTTGCGAATTGAAAATGCATGAGGTAGATTTGATGTTCTGATGTCTGGGGCAACAATAGAATGCTTTGTGAAAGATTGATGAAAAGTTGTATTTTCGACCAAAACTATACCTGGGCTTTAATATCTTACAGTAAACAAATCAAAATATATATTGAATTAAAAAGACTGTAAGACAAGTACTTGCATATACAGAATTTTCTGGGTATCTAAAATTAATTTCATCTGCAGGATAAGATTCAACTTACAGGTATTGACTTATGTTATTGATTATAAGTTATGATTTTTTTTCAATTCTCACATTTTGCAATCCATGTGCCCTAATTCCATTCAAATGCAACAGTCGATTTGCTTTCTGTGAGATGGGTCAACAACATTGATATGTATGAGGTGTGACAAAAAAGAAGCGAGACTGTGACAGCCACGCCCATGACACAATGTCAATCAACCCACTACCCATGTCACTGTGTTGCCTAACATCTCATCAACATTCTGCTACAATATTGCTCACCTATCTCACTCTGTGCCCCTTCCTCAGACTGTTTAATGGAACGTCCATGCTTCGCTCTGTCACGATACGAGAGATGGAGTTGGGAATCAATCTGAAGTTCCTGGCTCAGTTTGGCAGGTGCTCAGCTGGTATCTCAAGCTTCTCCGGGAGAAAATCTGCCCGCAACATTGCATTTTCTCCATAAGCCTCCAGGAGAAGCTCGAGACATTCGGTTGGCCCCCCTCCCAACTGAACCAGGAACCAGATTTATTCCCTGATCCATGTTTGTGCACCCTCTAGTATCGTTACGGAGAGTAGTTGGGGCGTGCCACTTTACAGCTCGAGGAAGGGGCACATAGTGACATAGGTGAAAAATATTATAGCAGAATGTTGATGAGATGTTGGGCAACACAGTGACATGGGCAGTGGGTCGATTGACATTGCGTCATGGGCGTGGCTGTCACAGTCTCGTTTCTTTTTTGTCACACCTCGTAGACAATGGTGTAAATGGTTGGGTGCGCTTGTAATGGAGTTTCCAGGTTCATTTTGACAACAAACTGCAAGATACCACATGGTGCATACACAAGATTTGCAAACGGTGTATCATGTTCAGTTGACTTTTATTCAGCAAAAATCATTTGCAGCATCTGCCATCTTGGAAACAGGCTGTTGTCGACTCGGGAGTGGGAAAATATGCCTCTTGCGGTGTGGACCTTGGTAACGCATGGATAGTGAAATGGGAGAATTGTACCTCACAATAATTTCATAGAAAAATTGATTTTGTCTCGCCTTCATAGCAGAAGCGAAACATCGGCACTGCTTTTCCTCAGGCGGTGGCGTCGACATCAAAAACTTACACTAATGTTAAAGGTATCATATAACAATATTTCCATTTAAAAATGTCTGAGCCACATGATTCGCCATGCTACCAGTGTCTCTGATAAAGTCTAAAAATGAAGGCTTGAAAATTGCAGTTCAAACCGATCATTAAGTGCTTTTAAAACGTGAAAATCATTGAGCGGCCATTCCCGTTTTCTTCCATAGACTGCTGTGTAGCAGAATTTTCAACAGTTTAGAATAATTCATGTTCTGATTTTTATCTGTGCATATTTTACGAATGACAGCATAACTGTCTGAAGTTTTGTGTTCTAGGGTGATTATTTGTCCATCCAAACACTGTCAGATAGCAAAGTTTGAAAATTTTTTTTAATGGGGCTTCCACAATGTTTTATAGTGTCTATAAGTTTTTTACTTTTTGCATTATGTTGAAAGTATAAGTACTTATTCTATGGAACTTGGACATAAAGGTTATGAAGTATCAATGATGATTGTGTTATTTTGTATTGAAGTAAAATCTAATTTGATAAAAATTTACATGCCAGCTTTTCTGAAATGACTGATTTCTCTGTAATAAGGTATGGAAAGAGTGTGCAATTGAATGGCCATGAGATAAATTGTGTCATTTTGTGTAGAAATAAAAGCTAATTTTATTGAAATTGACATGCAAGCTTTTCTAAACTGACTGATTACTCTGTAGTAATGTGTGGAAAGAGAGTGTAATTGAATGGCAATGAGTTAAAATTGTAAACTTGTTGGTTTGTTTGTTCATCTTTTCTATGATAGTAATAACAATATAATTTATTGACCTAGGAAGTAACAAAACCAAGAACCCTCTGCAAGCCTGAAATAAACCTAGGGAGCGGGGGAGGGTAATGCAATGTGGAAACTACTTTTAAATTGAAAAAAAAAATGGTGTTTAATTTTGTTAGTGTAGCAATAGAAACAAAAAACCTCCATTTAGAAATTATAAATTTCATCAATTCCTACATGTATTACCAATGACAATTTTGATGCTTATTGATTTTTTTTTAACCCTGAACCCAGTCCATGAGTTATAATGCATACCATAATTGAATTGAGATACCATACCTATTTATATTGTGTTATATAGTGAAGCCTGTATATAAAGACTGTGTAATGGAGACCAAAAAGTGGTCCCTATGAGCAAGTGGTCCCGTCTCTCCATATGGGTTTCCATTTATTTGAGAAGTGCTTTTCAAGGGACACTAAAATTGTGGTCTTTACACATGTATACATGTATATACATACATATAAACATTCACAAATACATACACACATAAATACATACCATGTATATATGGCTGACATACATTCATAGTACATAATAGACATGATAGAAGAATGGAAGAAAACAGATATACATCCTACCAACACTAAACGAATGAATGAATGAATGAATGGATGAATGGATGAATGAATGAATGATGAATGAATGGATGAATGAATGAATGAATGAATGGATGGATGAATAAATGAATGAATGAATAAATGAATGGATGATGAATGATTGAATGAATGATTGGATGGATGAATGAATAAATGAATGAATGAATGAATGAATGATTGGATGGAGGGATGAATGAATGAATGGATGCATGAATGAATGAATGGATGCATGAATGAATGGATAGATGAACGAATGGATGGATGAATGAATTTAATATTCCCATGTATCACCCTATATTTGAGAAATAAACACGCACATAATGTTACAGTAAACTCGTGGTCCTTATAAACTATACTGATTAAAACAAAATCTTGTAACAAACATATTTTTGGCCCAAAAGTTGAAATTTCCTTTGTATTTTACTATTTTTGCAACCTTTATACATGTGTAACAAAATTTCCTTTATAAAAAAATAATTTACCTGGTCCTAAGGAGTTTGTTGCAATTTTAACAAGTTTACAAATAAAAACTAAATGAAAAAAAATTTGAATTAATAAGTATTCAAATACTTAAATAAAACATTCAAATAATAAATAGATGATGATAACAATTATAGCCAACCCCCCCCCCCAATAAAACCCAGTAGGCCTACAGAAAAATGCCATATCATTTCGTCATCAAATTCCTGGGACAGCCAATTTGGGCGAGTGTGTGCTGTTTTCGCTGCCACTCGTAGAGGAAACCCCCATAGGTGATACCATGGGCGTAAATCCAGTCTGAGGAGTGGGGAAATAATCGTAATATTGAGCTGAAAGTTCCAAGTTTGGGGACACCCGAAATTAAGGGCTATTTCTTGAAAGAGGACACACCTACAGCATGCAAAATATAACTCTATTTCTTAACATTGGCATATGCCCTTTATTAAATTACATGTTTAGGCCTATTACGAACTGTGTTTCTCTCCCGGGGGGGGGGGGTTCTCGATCTTTTACTGTAATATCAAAGTACTGCAGAGTAAAGCACCATGCAGTCGGGTTTCATGACCTTTATGTGCGAGCGAGTGAAGCAATTCGCGAGAAAAATTTTAGTACAGACTGCATGATGTCCAATAACATCTTAGAGGAAAGGGGGAAATGGTTCTGAAATGATTCTTGACAGTTTCATAGACTGAAAAAAAACTTAAAACAATACGATATCAAAATTTGCTATATACATGTAATATTAATATGAGCGAGCATAGCGATAAGCCTAAGAACTTAAGTATTAGCTCAAAGTCGTTTAAAAGTACATGTATGTAAGGGCACAAATTAAAACGAAGTTGGCCACTTTAAGAATAAAAGATAATTGTTATCTGTGCATTTAATAGTCGGGCCGGGATATAATGCACATATTTTGGAACAACGGAAAATACGTTAGTAATGAACGTGAATGAGAGATATTATTAAAATCGGAAACATAGTGACATTCCGATATCTTTAACATCTTCAGGGGCGTCGATCGAGCCGGGATGGGGGGGGGGGGTGGGCAGGGGTCAATCTAGTTTACAGACATAAACCATTGTCCGTCGTGCCACACACATCAGGGTCTGAACAATCTGTCCTGCAGACTAGTTCTTCCATAGGCCATGTGTTATAGCTGCTGGCACGTGCCCTAGTCAACAAGATTAGTCTTGGCTCAAGGCGCTGTGAAATTGTAGTGCCAAAATAAAGTCTGTGCCTGCAGACTAGGGTCAATCGGCACCCCTATGAAATATTGGGGGCAAACATATCAATTCTTCTCCCCCCCCCCCATAAGTTTGACAACTTGAAAACTTCATAAAACGTAATGCAAAGGATGCAGTTACAAAGCAGTGCAAGACACTACAAAACCATTAAACTGTAATTTTTTTAAAACATTTTTCGTACTTTTGACCCGCCCCCTCCCCTCCCCCCGTTGGAAAAATGGATTGACACCCACGAGCATTTTAACACAGTGTACAAGTATATTGAGTTCCCGATATTTTTTATGGGTCTTTCAAAAGTGCTGTTTTTGGTCAATTCTTTGCTCATATCTTGAGTTTGTATATTTTGGGTCTGGATTAAAGAAAATCGCGACCTTGTTTTTTCGCATTTTGCGATCGGTCGCTTGAAGGCAACATAACCATTTTTAGGCCTTTTAGTATACCGTCCCCCTCCCTGAAATGTGGCCAGATCCCCAACCCGGAAACCCCACTCCCTCCAATTTATGCCAGTTAGGCCTATTTAGTTTAGGCATGTAATAGGATTGCTGGTCTCTGTCTCGCAGTAATAGTACACTCTAAAACTGAAGTTTTGAATAAAGATATTATTTTAGAAAGTACATATTCCAAAATTGTGGATTATATAGGCCTGTTATACCAACACGCAAAATCAACTTCGGGATCGCGGGAGGGGACCAAAATAAAATATGTGTTCAAATTATTGAGGGAAAGAGCAAGCGAGGGAGCAAAGCAAACGAACCGAAACTTTTGCGTTTTTGAATTAGAATTGAGCGTTTTTTCACGGCTTTTGAGCCGGGGGGGGGGGGTTTACTTGCTAGTAGGTAAACGGGGGTTGCGCTACTAAGGTGACTTTTTCGCAAAAAAATCCTAAACATGGTTCGGGGGGGGGATCCTTAAACGTGGTTCATGGATTTTGCAAAGTTTACGATTACACTAGATATTTCGCTATCTGCATTATCAAATGCACAATGTCATATTTCTTAATAAAAGGCCCTTAATAATTAGGTACCATTTTTCTCCAAAATGACCTCTTAACCCTAAAACCACCGGGGGATGACCTTAACGGTTAAAACCACCGGGGTGCCATATGGCCCCCCCCCCCTCGACAATTCGCATTACGCTGCTCGCGAAATTTTTGACCGCGCGTTCAGCTGGTCTTTACTTTCAAGTCTCGTGCATCATTTAAGACCATTTTCGAAAAAAATCGGACGTACCGTACGCACCCCTGCGCGAGTTCGTACATGCATGCAACTCCAAAATGCTCGAAAACGTGATTTCTGTGTACAAACTCAATGAAATTGTTTTCAGCCAGAATCATAAAATGTAGATTATTTTTACTTTACTGGCTGAAATGGATTAAGTTTATGCCTGTTTATGGATCGCAACGGCTCCCCGACAAAGTTCATGGAAAAAATAATAAAAACAAAAGCGGAGGCAAAAACAAGGAAATACATAAGAAATTCACAAACAATAAAATTACATAGGAAATTTAATTCTGATTCGGCAATTTTTTGTAGATAATTGTTAGAAACTCAAAATGAATATTTTCACAAAATTAGCATTCTATCAGCTTGTAAGGCGAGAATACAGGCAAAAATATTCATACACTTATTTGCCTAATTAATTACTTAAAAATATTTTAAATAGTGTGTGTGGAAAATTTTACCTTATAGGACCTACAGTCTTGTAGTTTACATCCGCTCTATGCGCGGCAATCCGGGGGGGGCACTGTGTGATACGTATGTGCCGTAGAGACCCCCATTTCAGCCCAAATTTCCGCTTCGAGCATCTCATTCAGACATCACAGAAATTTTGATTTTTCCAAGTTCCAGAGACCCCAAATTTGCGTTTTGCTTCTGATTTTTTCGCTCGCCGCGCCCCGAGCCAGAGCATTGCCCTTTCAGCACGGCGCGCCGCTTGGCGCGCGCAGAATTCGCCCGCTGTGCAGTTCCAGAGCCTAGCATTTTGAGGTTTTCTGTAGCTTACATCCATTCCAAGACCCCATTTCGCTCAGCCCGTTCCAGAGCCCCGATTTTCGATTTGCGCGTTGCAGTGCACATAGGTATCATTGTAAGTCGAGTGCCCCCCCCGGGTGCAAATTTTGCAGTCGGGCGATCGGCGACTGCGGCCGAGATCTCGGGCGGGGGGAGGCCATAATGCCCCCCCCTGTAAATAAGTGTAGACCAGATAGCCGGTATTTAGGGTTTAAAAAGGGTCGGGTTTTTCGACAGCGGCACACCCCAGTCTGGACCAAATCTGACGTCCCCCCCCCCCCCGGGCTTTTGAGAAGAAAGTCTCACCACTATAACAATTTTATCAGTTTATTTTTTTAATCAAAGGGGGGGGGAGGTGCGATATTGTACAGGCCATCCCCCCTCTCCAAAAAGTGTGGGGAGAAGGGGAGAATATACTTAGTCCTAAATCATCGTAATGTCAGAAGTCCAAAATCATTGAGCGGGTAGGGGAAAACCCTATTTGTACTTAGAGGTGCCTATTTTTATTGCAAATTTAGTTTTGTATGTGAAAAGTAAGTGGGCGTAGGTCCGTAGGAGAACGTAATGGGAAATGCGCATGCGTGGTAGGGGCAAATCTGTGGGCGATCAAGCAGACAAGCAGACAAGAATATTAAAGGTGAGACAAAAGTCACAAAAAAAAATCAGAAACATTTTTTGTTTTGAATAGTCCCTACTATAAAAGCTTTATAACTTTGTGCATGTAAGTTGTAGCAATCCATTTAGGATAACTCTTTTATAGTTAGACCTCTACTACTATTAAATTTAACAGCAGTTACCCGTTTTGTTATTGTGCCACACAAATTTGTACACACGGGACTAAGGCCGATTTACCAATTCCTGGTCTGCTGCTTATTTGTGTGTGTGCGTACCGTGTGTCTGTCTTTGATTTTGTGAGTGTGTGCGTTGACAAATCCTGCCAAAACCACACCTACTGTGACTGTATGTGGTCCTAAGCAGAGCTATATGGACCACATACGCCCTCTACTGGAAAAAACGAACAAAGTTTGTACTGTGTGAATTGAATGCAAGAGCAACTTCATAAAATTGCATTTGCAAAATTTAAATGCTGGACCTACAATGTTCAGAAATATTAAAACAGACTTCTGAATGTTTGAGTCCTTAATTTTCATAACATATAAGTTAACAGATTTGATAGGACTAGGGGCCCATATCAAAAAACAATAATTTCAGTAAGTAATTGTAAAAGGCTGAATTTCAGAGCAGTTTTCTGTGCCAAAACCTGCAAGCCAGGCCATTCCATGTACTGTTGTAGCACAAAAGCTATGGAGCTAATCCCATGTGTGCCCAAAACAGGGATGTAAGTCCACATGGGGATATGCTCCAGTACTTTTGTGTATCAAAGTAAGCGAATGGCCTACTTACAAAGCAACGCTGACGAGTAAGCGTCAGCGTGTGGCAACTGTACCCAACCATGGCCATGGCAATGTTCTCGTGGGTTGCGGACCACAGGTCCGCAGTGCGACTGTGGGCGGCGCTTCTTGTTAGCAAACGATGTAATATATAAACTTTCGCACCCACAGACACTTCCAATATCTATGTCGTAACTAGTAGCAGAGCATTGCTAAAACTTAGAAAAAAGGTAGAACTGCACCCAAATCGCGAGATTTTCTTGAGACTTTCCGTTCGTCACGGAATTCACGGGAGTTGTTGCGGTGTTATGTCTATGTGGGAGTCCCTCGCAGTGATGGCGCTGGAGAGGAATCGGAAAGTTCAAGTCAAAAGAGCGATCCGGCATCCGATCGTATCAAGCAATTGCGAGCAGCGTGAACTGCACCACAGAACGGACGTCGCTCGCAATCTCGATCGATCGGAATGGGAAGTCGCGTCTTTGACTTTGAACTTTTCCAGATTCTCTTCCGGGCCATGCTGGCCGAGCGACTCCCACATAGACATAACGACGCAAACAAGCTTCACCGTGCAATTCCGTGACGAAGGAAGTCTCAAGAAAATCCTCGATTGGGTGAGTCTACCCTTTTTTTTCTGACAGTTTTAGCAATGCTTGCTGACTACATAGATCTTGAAGTGTCTGTGGTGGAAAGTTTATATAATTATACGTTTTAACAAGAAGCGCTGGCCCACAGTCGATACTAGACCGGTGTCGCAACCCAACGAGAACCAATGCCATGGCCCATGGTTGGGTACAGTTGCAACGCTGACGCTTACGCGTCAGCGTGCTTGTTGCACGGATGGCCTTTCTTATGAGGATCCTGGGTATGGCACAGAGAAATTGCTCCTGAAATTCCGTTTTACCAAATTCTGCTGAAAATTCGGCTTGGATATGGATTATGTTAATGGCTAAGTCTTGATCTGTTTAAATCAGGTCAGTATGTTATGGAAAATAAGGACTCAACATTTCAGAAGTCGTTTTAATTTTCTAACATGTGGGCCAGCATTCAATTTTGCAAGAGCAACTTTATTTAGTTGCTTTTGCATTCAAGGTCACACATGCAGACTTTGTCCGTTTTTCCAGTAGAGGCGCGTATGTTGGTCCAAATAGCTCTGCTTAGGGACGCACAGAAGCATAGTAGGATGTGATGTAAGTATCGACAGCTCCACATTCATGTCAGAGCGGGGACCATATCCCCAATTAAAAATGGTCCTCCCGATTCTAAAAAGTACCTTAAAAATTGGCGGTGGAATATCACACACACACATCCTCATTTGCATATATCTAATATTATTATTACGTCCCTGTTTACTTTTTGGGTGAAAACACGCATGTATCATTGTATGTTTGTGTGTGTGCTCTCACATGGTGTTTGTGGGGCCGGGGGTGGGGGGGGGGTGTCAGTGTCATTATAACGGTACACCATGCTCGTGTGAAAAAACGAGTAAAAGGCTTGTTTTTCACGATTGGACGATGTACTCGAGTACATTGAAAAAGGGTATCAAAATCGCCAAAATCAGGAAAAAAGGGTAGGCGTATATTTTTAACAGAAGGTTTACTTTGAAAGGGTATCTTTTCAGACTTGAATACTTGTTTTGGGTCTTTTCAGACTTGAATACTTGTTTAGGGTATTCTGAGATCGACAGATAATTACTTGTTTAGGGAAATTAGGGTCCATTTTGAAAATCCATACTCGCGCATGGTGTACAAGTTGTAATGACATTGCCCCCCCCCCCCCCAAAGGTTGTGGGTTATCGTTTACTCCAACAACTTGCAAGGCCAAGGGGACCTGGCAATGTCATGAATGTGGGCGCTAATGTGCTGCAATGTGTACATTATCAGTTCTAATACTGTTCAAACTCAATCTGGGCATAGACCTCTACCCAGCTCCTTCCGATTCTTGTTCATTTGTTGAAAATAAAGTGCACTTTGGACAAAAATATTGACCAAAACACGAGTGGTCACCAATGTTTTCTGAACATGATGATCTTCATCAGTTCATGCTAGCACTAGCGGTGGTGTGTATGCGGCGCGTGCACACTTAACCCGTTGGCTATGGGAACCGAATCTGCCCTGTGTTAACTTGATTGGATTTTCAGAATCTTTGAGGCAATGGGTTAAGTCATGGCTCTGACAAAGTAAGGGCAAGGATTGCAGCGTCACGTTGAACAAAGTTCCGCAGTTTTCCTGCATCAACCATGCAATGGTGTTGATCGCTATCTTAGTTCACCGCCATGTGTGCCACTTATGCACCGCCACTAGCGCTAACAAAGATCATCAAGTGTGCTTTCTAGTTTCTGTCATGTCCAGTCACCCTGTGGGAAGCTACTCAAAAGTAAGGGTGGTACTGGTACTGGTAGGGTATTCTGCAATAAAGCCTATAACGTTAAGCTCAATACGCTTAATTATAATGGTATCACTGATAATTCAACCGTGACTGTGATTATATCAGAATCTGTATAATGACCGAGTCATAATCTACAAATTATGTTTCATGTTTTTAAAGCTACAAAATAATTTTATAATGTATTAAATTTATTATTGTTATCGAATATGATATATTGTACACAGTGCCTTGAGCACTCGTTTTGGATGGATATGTGCGCATTGTAGACATTATGATTATTAAATATTGAATCAATTATATTCTGTCAAAAGCAGCAGAATTAATTGTCAGAACACCTCAAGTGGTAGGGATATGTGGGCCATGAGTTGGTAAAATACTAACTTGTTATGATATGCAGGACTCGACACTAGCACTTGCCCGCTTGCCCGGGGCAAGTAAAATTTCATGTGGGGCAAGTAAAAACTCAAAATGTTAAACTTTACTTGCCCGATTGGGTAAGTAAAATTTTGATCATGAAATGAGCAAAATATGTCCTTAAACAACAAAAATATGTCTAAAATGTTGTGTTCAGGTCTATTTCAACATTATTTCGTTCATTGTAATTGATTTCATGACTCAACTTCATAAGTCATACATATTGCAAACCTGAGAATTAAAATAATAAATGTCCAATGTTATAAAAAGTCTTATTGTTTAAATTTAGTGAGAAATCATTTTTTAAGTGTTTGTTTATTGTTTATTGGGCAAGTACATAAATGTTTCATTCGAGCAAGTAAAATCTGAAAGTAATAATTTCACTTGCCCGATGGGCAAGCAGGCAAAAAAGTTAGTGTGGAGCCCTGTGATATGTCATAAAGTATCTGTGGTAACCAACCCAAATTATCAACATCTTGTCTTGATTTTGACTCCAACTCCAGCCTGAATTTTCATCGAGCAAGTATGTCCGACTCCGAACACACAGAGTACACATACGTTTATCCAGTGTGGAAGACCGAGGAGATCAAGGAAGAACATCAAAATGCCGATGATATACAAGATGCAGCAGAACAAAAGATACCCGTCGTCAAGACAGAATCCATCGATGACTTATCTGGGGACTCTGCGCCACTAAGCTACCAGACTGCAGTCTACCAATGTAAATGCGATTGCCTCCCTCCTGTGCTGAAAGGGGAGAGACATGCAGTCCACTCGTCATCTGAAATTAAGACGGAGCACTGTGCAGATGGAGAGACGTCTGTCTTATCCCATAGTAGTACAGGAGAGATCGTGTCATTTGATGATGAGAGTGAGTAGAAATGTCTTTGTGTAGTCAGAAGCAGCATAGGAAATACACAGGGGCTGAGGGCAATTTAGCCCCCAAAATTAACAAAATATTCCCTTAAAATACCAAAATACATGTATCCCCTTAAAATCACAAAACAGCTCTCAATTTTTTCCATCGGGTTCAATGTATAACATACTAAAATCAGAAGATCAAGCTTGAATGTAGCCCCGAAAAATAAAATTTTATTTTCTGCCCTGGTCAGAAGGTTTTGAAGACTGTTTTCTGTTTTTTGCTCAGATTTGATTCAGTTGAAGGTGTATATAGACTGTTCAAAATTTGGGATTCACAAACAGTTGTATCATTTGTTAAAACAAAAAGTGATGAACCATTTGAAAATGAGCCATATTTGCTAAAGTTAGGTGTGTAGTAGTCTAAGTTTTAGACTGTTCTCTTTTTTGCTCTAATTCACGCTACCCTCGGGATTGGGGTAAATTAGATAGCAGTCTATGACGTAGACTATGTGTGT
>JZLH01S0173012.1:2930-20149 GCA_001188425.1 Eucidaris tribuloides | reverse complement strand
ATTGGCAGTGCTAACTTTCCAAACTTTGTATTCTAGGTGTTTATTTTGTCCTGTGAATACTACTATGTAGCTCAGATATCAAAGTTTGACCATGTTATTAAATTGAGCTCCAGCAAGTTAGCCTATCACTTAAAACGTTTTTCGTAAGTGACCAATTCACCTGCCCATTTCCTCCATAGATTACTGTGTGTACACCTAGCTATTTTCTACTCGCCCTGAGTTTATTTTTATTCTGCAACTTTGCCATTGAGTGTACTTTCCAACTTTTGTATTTAGGGTGTTTATTTGTCCATTTGAATACTATATGTAGCTCAAATATCAAAGTTTGACCATTTTTAAATTGAACTCCCACAATGTTAGCTATCCTTAAACGCTTTTCTTTGTCAGTGCCCAATCAGAAAGCAAACTTGTTGTTTTCATTCATTTAGTTGCCGAAGCAATTTTACTTGCCCAATTGAAACAAAAAGCTTTTTAATCACATTACCTTTTAAAGAATTCATGTTTACAAAGTGTTTTTGCAGATTCTAATTAATTAGAAACTTACATGAAAGTGAAACTGAAATGAAAAAACACAAGTCTTACTGATATCCTCTTATTTTACATATTGACAAAGTGGGCAGTTACAGTTAATTTCCATAACTTTTTAACTGCTCAGAAAGCAAAAATTTACTGCCTTGCGGCAGCAAGTACGACCTATTTTACCACACAGTATTACCTGGACTTTCAAATAAAAGTTCATTAAGTCCAAAAACTGACATTGGTATTTTTGTTGGATGGAAGATGCCGAAAACGTATAAAGACTGGCAGTTTGATCTTTTCACCTCTATTTGCTGCAGCATCCTTCCAGGTACATGTATTATTTACATAAGACCTCTTTTGACTGTTGGACCCCAAATATTAATAGATTCAATGTAACTATATCTACAAGTTTGGTTCTGACAAATTAGGCTTGCAGCATGCAGCTAGATGCCTATCGGCAATGGATGCTAGCACAAAATAAATGTCGTCACACGTTTATAATCTAACATTAAAATCTTCATTCTCAACTCGGATCTAGAAACATTTTCACGTTATGGCTGTCTTATATAAACCATCGGGCAAGATATGTAAATAACTTGACCCCTAACAGTCACACTGATTGATCCCAGCACTAAACCCACACGTTGTTTCAGAATGAATAGTGGTCGCTGCTAATAATTAACAGAAATATATCATAAAATAAATAAATTTAGAATGATTACAATACTCTTCAGATCACATAATCGTGCACTTGACTATATTGACATAAACTTTTTTATCCATATCACAATCATAGATGTATACATGTACCCTGTATTCTGAGAACTCTGAAGTATTTTAAATTTAATAATTGATTTAATTGAGCCAACTATAAAATACCTCTTGGTCTCCGAGAAGTTTTACATTACGTACAACAAAACATTACGATACATCAATATGATTCAATACTGCACAGTATTCCTTTGTTTCTTTTTATATTACGAATATGCTTACAGGACTTTTATACAAAAGGTTATTGAGCTTATGTGAGTGACATTCTCACACAATGCAAACTTTGGTGCATGCCTACTTTCTGGACAATTTATTTTGGGAGAATTACCAATCAAAAAATATCATCCTACCAATTGGGACTCCAGACTGCTGGATTAAAAGCCTACAATAATAATCGTACAGAAAACCCAAAGGTTAAAGTTTTCACATGAAAACTGAACAAATAATTGTTTAATACATGTGTCTGCAATGATTTAAAACGAGTGTGTGCGTAACTCTTCATGCTTATCTTTATGTAAATGTGTTACACAACACAAATACTTTACTAACTATTTTTCATTTCTCATCAAAAGTCTTTTATTTTCAAGATTTCAAATGTGTTGATTTCAAGTAACTACAAAATTAAAATGAAAAACAAAATTATATACATGCAGGTTTCATGAAAAAAATTCCATCCTTGACAAAGTAGGATCAAAGACACATATAACACTGTGGTAAGACCCGTTTAAAAATGTCAGAACTTTGCCTATTAAAATCTGAACAGTGTTTTGAATGGACAAAATTAAACACCCTGAAACAAAAAGTTGACAGTATGCTGTCAATATCAATGTCATATACAAATTGCATCATTAATTTATTGAGGCGCATAGAAACTTCTGCAACACAGCAGTCTTATGGAGAAAAGCTGAATGGTCTCTCAATGATTTTCACTTATTTTAATAGCACTTAATGTTGTTTTACACACTGCAATTTTTTAGGCGCTTCATTTTAGACTGCATCAAAGCACATAGTAGCATGGGGATATGTACTCAAGATTTTTTAAACTTGGAACAGCATTGTTATGACAGTTGCCTTTTATAAAGAATTAGAAACATATGCAGGATGCCAACTATTTCAAAATAGTTTCAGGGAGATTGGATGGAAACTCAGGACGTTATCTAGCAATGTGTACAATCAATGGGTGTAGCCAGGCCCCAAAATCAGTAATGTTTGAAATTTATCACAAAGATTACAAAAAACATCATAATTTCAGGGAGCCGCTTCCTGAGCAATCAGGGAGGATTGGCATCTCTGCAAAATGACTTTGCATTGTCACTATTTTAACACAAATACTCTTTCTACTGTTTTTCGATTAGCATCTGTGTAAGACTAACAGACTTGCTCATCTAGTAACTATTTTCAACGTTGTAACAGGAAACCCCGTTAAACGAGCTAGGTATAGGAGGTACGCTTTAAACAAGTAATTGTCTGGGCGCCGTTTTCACTTTATGGTGTTGTTCACAATGAAAGAAGTGACAGTTTATAAGCGGGCCAGTATTGGAAGATATCCTTATAACGAGGTATTTTTCTCACACATTACAAAAAAATCAAATACCGCGTAAAACAAGTGAAATGCAGCCACATTGATGCCGCTGAACAATTCTAAATTTGACAACGCAAAATTGCCAGATCTTTCAGCGCATCGCAGTCATACGTGACAGCTGCCACACAGCTGAACAAACACGATCGAAGTCCCCAACTCTTACTCCCAACAACACTACTGCCCAATTACTCGAACTTGTACACACAAAAGCCAGGCCTGTGCCGTGTAATTAGTGCAAGCTACGAGCGGCGTGGCGAGTTTGCTGCTTTATTTCGAGATCAGTTTTGCTATTATTTGGATAAGTATTAAATGAAAGACTTAGCAGCTTCGCTTTTTAGTTTTGGCACAGAACAAGTCGGAAGACCAGTAACAATTGGGTAACTGGCCCAGTCATACATTTATATATTTGTGTGATAAATTACTAGTAACGTTACAACGAGGTACTTATATAGCGAGGTAAATCTCGTCGCGGACAACCTCTTATAAACAAGGGTTCCTGTATCTTCACATTCCTGGCACACAGTATATTTAAATATACATTAGATATAATTTTCCTATCAAAACATGAATTACTAAACAATACATCAAAAAATATTCTTATCATAATACTGCATAAATATATTATGTCAAAACATTACATTGCTTTGAAAAAGGGACTTTGCAATATCATTAACAAAGTGTACATTACATGATGCATATTGCTGACCATAACTCATTTTAATACAATTTGTAGATTTATAATACCACTTTATTTAAAATATTTTTTTTCTCCCTTTTCCAATACTTTGCTTATTACCCTGTGAAGACGTTTGATTTTGCTTCAACATGCATTTCCATAGACCATGAGACGAGATATCTCACCTTAGTCTTCACAGGTTACCTAAACTCTTCTTGAGCAATAATTGCTAGAAGATCACTTTTTACCAATCCTGCATGAAAGAAAAATTAATTACTGTTGATTAAATTTGTACCAATATCTGTAATATATAGAAAAATAACATGTCATGATGCATTCATAGAGTTGCCAATCTCAGTGAATCAATTTGCGTGAGACTCCCATAGGCCAATGATATAATGGATGGGTCCAAATGCGTGAGATCAATAGAAATGCATGGAAAATCAAACAAAATATTCGTGCGAGAAAGGGCCAAAAAGCATGAGTCTGGCGTTCAATGCATGAGAGTTGGCAGCCCTGCATTCATCCTTCTGTCAAATGGTTTGAAATCTCAAACACTTCAAGCCACTACTTGGTAAACTGGCAAAGGTCAAAGGTCACTGCTAAATTGCAGATCATCAGCTACGGTATTTGAGTTAGCTCTCTCTGACCGAGAAGTAGTCATACCAGTGTGGCTGTCATGGTTACAGATCTGTCTGGTTTTGAGAATGTGACGTGCGCCATAGCTGGGGGGCTTCTAGAGCAGAACAACAGATGATGCAATAACCCAGTTTTACTCTTAACGTGCCGGAGGATCTAAACCTCCATGGACTTTATGTGTATTATTCGGGACGTTAAGAGTTAAACAGCTGTTCCTGAACTACTCAAATGCATAGATGAGAAACTCATCTTCTGTTATAATACTCTTGGATGCCCCCCAGCTATGGAAGACAAAGTGATGTCTCGTTTTCAAAACAGAATATGTCTATATTACAGGGCAACAAGGCATACATATTTCTAAGCACAGGTGAATTTGGCTTTAGCCTTTGACACACCTGCTGAGAAATTTAATGCAATGAACAGTACCTTGAGGCTCTGAACAAAAATCTGCCAATTGTTGATTTTTTTTTTTGGCCCGCGTACCCTGGGTTAATAGAATGTGTAAAATCTTAGCTTTTCAATGTCGAAAAAATCTTCTGGTGAAAATCTACGCATATTATCCAACATTGAAGACCTTAAAAATAACAACATCGCATTATTTATCTCTTGACTTGTCGCCGGTTTTAGTCCGTGCTGTGCATTGGTGCGGCAATGACACAATAACTATACAACTATACTTCTGCTGAACGCAAGATAGCCTGATGGTGTGACACAATGTAGACCCCAGGGGACAACAGTTTCTCGGCGTAGCTCCGTAGTGCACTATTTCAAAATTCTTCCTGGATTCTGTATATCAGCACGATGCCTCACCACAAGTCATCGTACAGTAGCACTATAGTGTTCCAGTAGTTGTAGATAATTAGAGCCAGCATTATCGCCATGGAAACATAAAGCGGTGGAAAGCTGTATCCAGTGATGGCGTCATCTCCGGTCAGCGAGGCAATGGTACCGACGATCTTCCTCGTCTTGGGCGCAGACGGATCATCTTTGGGAATGGCCTTTCCAATCTTGGTGACAGATAAAATAATTACAGAGGGAGATAATTACCGAATCAAATTTGCTTGAGATTACAACTTCATTTGGTAACACAGATTTGTGATCCTGAACACTGTCTTCTGCCCGCACATCATTTTGTCACAGACTCTTCATGCGCCAAGTTTAACACCCTACTGTGCCATATTAATTTACCATGAATTATATTCTTGGAGATAAAACACAGAAATACCGGAAAGTCAAATTCAAAGAACTGTATTGTGTTTCTAAGGAACGTGATAAATACCACAGTAAAAGAGTGAAAACTGTGTAAATGTAAAAATGTGACATGGACAGTAAAATCTAAAATTATCATCAAAATACATTTCCATTATTTCGTAAGCCTTTTACCCATTACAGGACTAGATATCCAAAAATACACATGTACAAATTTTCCACGCAGACCTAACAGGATGGAAAATTTTGTCGTCATATTATTCACGTCAAAAATGTATAACTAACCATGCAAAACAATATTAGCAAAGTATAATTGGAAAAAAAATTGGAAACTACATTGGAAATTATTGGAAACTACAATGAATACGCCCATATCTTGACACTTCGCCAGTCATCTTTACCGCATCGTTACCACATTAAATTCCACCTCTTCAACCAGTTTAACATATCGTAAGCTATAATACATGTAATATTATTATATAATGACAACAATATAACTATTGAAATAATGGCAATAACAATGGCAATAATAATTAATTCTGCTCACCACTCTTAATCACAATATTATATACCTAAATGAATTAATTTGTGTACGGTGACTATAACAGAAAATGTATTTGTGTGTTTTGTGTAAATATGTATATATCAATTGAATTTGTATTTGCATTGTGTAGTATAATTTATGTAAATATTGTATGTATATATATGCCAACAAAGTGAATTTCCGCTGAGGACAATAAAATAATGAATATGATCTGAAAGTTAAGAATCCCCCTACAGTTTTGCTGTACATACTTTTCCTCTAAAACACACCAGTAACAAGTTATCATAGAACAGCTCTCAGTTTATTTTTGGTGAAGCGCCAAATTGTAATCGAGAATTCATAATGCGCCACTATCTACCACGCGAAGTGAGCCGAGTGAGAGAACCCTCGTGGCGTGACAGGTCCAGGGGCCCGCTTAAGGGCCCCTGGTGGAGGACGAGGGGGCGGAGCACCCCAAAGCTCTTAGATATGAGGCATTTTAAGTGACCCAGAATGGTTCTAATTCATATCAATTACCAAAATGCACATTTCAACAAATTACACAATTTATATTTTTTTTATAACAGCGGCTTCGATGCGCCAGTTCGGAAGGCCCGATGTGCCAAAAGTGGCACGTAAGAAGTTATCATAGAGCAGGGGCTCTCAATCATTTCTGTTGAAGTATCAAATTTGTAATCAAGAATTTATGTGCCACTGTCCACCACACAAAGCGAGCGGAGTGAGCGAAGCCTCGCGGCGTGGTGGGTCCAGGGGCCCACTTAAGGACCCCTGGCGGGGGATGAGGGGGTGGAGCACCCCAAAGCTCTTTATAGATATGAGGCATTTCAAGTGGCCCAGAATGGCTCTAATTCATGTCAATTACCGCAATACGTATTAAAACAAAATGCACAATTAACATTTTTTTATTACAGCGGCTTCAATGCGCCACTTCGGAAGGCCTGATGCGCCAAAAGTGGCACGCGTGCCGCTATTTGAGAACCCCTGTTATGGAGTAAAACATCCTTGCACCCAAGTTCTGGTTGGCCACACCACTTTTAATAATCCAGCAGCCAATGGTTTCATAATGCACAGGGCAAGAGTTAGGTCTAAGTTCGGCTGAGTCCACGAACTAGAGGGAGAGAATATAAATGATGGCGTAAAATCCCATCTGGGTCCTGGTCTGGGTTACAGTAGCATACTTTGGTGCTAGGCTGGATTGAGGTATATGATTCAAGACGCAAGATGGTGATAAACCGAAATTTGCTTACCGGCCTAACCACTGAACTCTTGAATAACTTTGCAAAATTACCATTGCTTGTCAGCGAATCTCAGCTAGCTCAGTGGTTAGAGAGCTACTCTTCATATCCCAAGTTCCCTGGTTTCAAATTTGCTGGAGGCAAGTCTTTCAAAACTCTCTTTTCTTTTTTTAATTTAGATTGGCGAAGAGGATTATTCCATCAGGCAAACTCAAGAAAATCAAGACACCTGTAAGAAAAAATAGAAATTTGGTGTATCCATAGGACACGGATGCCCCCGCTTAACGCGATCAGTAAGCATTTCTTATTGAGTAATCACTTTGCATGAGCTGTGACCTTTGACCTTTGACCCGCAGACACCAAATTCAAACTTGACCTGTATTTTAGTGTCATCTACCTACATACCAAAAAAATTTTGAATGCTGTCAAAAAATGTATAAAGTTATCATCTGGAAACCAATATGCATATATAATGAGCTGTGACCTTTGACCTTTGACCTGCAGACTCTAAATTCAAACGTGACCTGTATTTTAGTGTGATCTATCTACATACCAAAAACATCTGATATCCATCCAATATTTTTTTAATTTATCGTGCAGAAACCATTAGGGGGACGGACAGACGGATGGATGACGGAGAGGTGCAATGCTTAATGCCCCCTTGTGACCCGTTGGGACTTTATCTTCGGGGGCATAAAAAAACTCCAGTGCGAATCACATGCTTTAATCCAGCCTAGCTCTAAAAATATGCTACCTCCTGTTAGAGCACGAGCGCCTACCTGCTTGGCATATCGATATAGGATGCTCTGCAGACTCGGCAGGCAAGTGGCTTCCAACATCAAACTGACGGCCTGGCCCTTCCGAATCTTCACCACGCCTGAGAAGACATCTTGGTTGTTGTAGCACTCGGCCAGTGTAGCTATGGCCATCACCTACATGTATATCATATCACAATAACAAATATTATTTAAATGGGCTTTTTTCAAGCGTTGTGATATTATCGCGTATCATGCCCACAACATCGAGTACTGTACCGCGTTTAGAGAACTCATACTTGTACATTCAATGTCTAAGTACTCAAATTTTCAACTACTCGTACTCAAACTATGGTTCTAGCTTGTACTCAGGCTACAACATACTCGAAACTTAACATCCAAAAAATTGTACTCAAGCATCGAAGTACTCGTCCTCTCTCTGTACTCGGCAGGTACTTGGTACCTGCCGACGGGGGGGGGGGAGCACTGTCATTACAATGTGTACACCATGCGTGTGTGAAAAAACGCATAAAAAGGGTTGTTTTCCACGGTCTGGCGATGTACGCACGTACAGTGAAAAGGGTATCAAAATCGCAAAAATTAGGAAAAAGGGGTATACTTTTAACACAAGGTTGACTTGAAAAGGTTTATCATTTCAGACTTGAATACTTGTTTAGGGTATTCTAAAGAAGGCTAACTTTAAAATGGTATCTTTTCAGACATGAATACTTGTTTAGGGTATTCTGAGATCGAAGGATAACTACTTGTTTTCGGGTCTATTTTGAAAGTCCATACACGCGCATGGTTTACACTTTATAATGACAGTGCCCTTCCCCCCCCCCCATTCCCCAGAAATTTACTCGACTACTGAGACTCTTATTTGCTTTGTCAAAATTATATATGGAGTTCTAAATCAAGATGGCTGAATAAGCCCTAGCTTGGACAAATGATGTATTAAACATTCACAGCATTGTGACATTGAATACTTACCTGAGGAATGCACAGAAGTTAACACACTTTGGTTGCGGATACGAGACATGTACTTGATCGACGTCTGGCACGTGTTCTAATGCATTTGTAACAAGTTCATTGAGACAGAACACAGCCGACGAGATATTATCCTTATCCCTAAAATCAGCCAGTTTTTGGCATATTTGCTCCAGACCTGTCAAACGAAATGAAAGCGAAAATATTTAACAGACACCATTTCAACAGTAAATTATCAAAGTATGTTAAAGGTAAATGACATGATTGGGGATAGTCCTCAACTTGTGGGTGAAACTATTCTTGAATAAAGTAAACTGTGTAAGGATTCTAATGTGAAAATTTGGTACTCAAAAGTTGACTTGTTCTAAAATAAATTCCATGTGTATGCCTTGTGACAGACAAATCTGTTGTGTAGGGTTGTATGAGATGTATTTTTATTGGGGCTCAAGAGAAACAAAATGCGAGAGTGTTCATGCTTGAGTAAATGAATTCAAAATAAATCCTTCCAGCCAGGAGATACACTCCAACTGGTGTAGTAAATATATCTTTCAACCAGTTTGGTTCAAGAGGCATTTTGCTAAGTTCTCCCAATCATGTCACTTCCCTTTAACCCATTTTAACTGGGCTATTTCAGACCAGGTTTTTACTGGGGGGGGGAGGGTCAATTTGACCCCCACTTCAGATCTCGGCCGCCGATCGCGCGATCGCCGCGAAAATTTGCGTGCGCATAGAGCCGGATGTAAACTACACGACTGTATAGTAAAATTTTCAAAAAAATTATTGTTTCTATTTTTTAAGTAGTTAATTATGCAAATAAGTGTATGAAATTTTGTTTTCGGCTATAACTCACTAAAAACAGCTAGCAGAATGCTAATTTTTGGTGAAAATATTCATTTCGACATTTCTAACAATTATCTACAAAGCATTTGCCGAATCGGAATTAATTTCTTATGTATTTTATTGTTTCGTGAATTTCTTATGTATTTCTTTGTTTTTTCGACCTTTTGTTTTTTATTGTTTTTTCGATGAAATTTGTTGGGGACACTTTTGCAATCATAAACAGCATAAAATTAATTCATTTCAACCAGTAAAAGCAAAAATAATCACACATTTATTATTTATGGCTGAAAACACAATTTCCATTGATTTTGTACACGAAATCACGTTTTTGAGCAATTTTGGGGTTGACATGCATGTATAAAAAGTCGCGCAGCGTCGTAACGGTTTGTCCGATTTTCGCGAAAATGGTCTCAAAAGATGCGCAAGACTTGAAAGTAAAAAGTCAGTGAGCGACGCGGTGAAAATTTTTTTCGCGGCGACATGGTCGCGAAATTCGTCGAGGGGGGGTCAAATATAGGGTTAAGTTTCTATGAAGAAGTCTTCACACATCACAACATTTTTTAAGTTGCTGTGAACAATAATATTACATACATCTCTGCGGCAAGAGAATCTAGGATTTAATGTACACTTTCTTTACCTTTCAAAACAGTTTATCAACAAATGCCCCTGGGGGCATGACACTCAGCTGTACTCACACAACCTCTCTGTGGTGCCCCTAGAGAGTATGTCATCAACTAAATATACCATTTGAAGAACCTTGACTTCCCTACCCCTAAGGATCATTCCTGCCAAGTTTGGTTCAAATCTAATGATGTGCTTTTTAAGGTGTAAATGTGGATTATCCCCAGGGGCACTAGTTTTGAGCAACCGGCACACTAGGACCAAAGTGTACAGGCACCTGTGAACATTCGTTTAGTGGGGTGGGTGCAGTGAATGCAAGTGTAAACACAATAACGATGTAGGATGTGTAAAATCTTTGGATTTTTTTTTTTCATTCTGGCTTTGTAATTTTTGGTCGGACAACATCAAATTGACTTTTAACTTGGGAGATAAGTGCAGAGAAGAATATTTCATGGAAATATCATGCAGAGGAGACTATAGACCAAATATTTTTCAGATAAGAAAAATAGTGTTAAGTGGTGTGTATGATGTATTATATAGTTGGTTTAGTTGACTGTGTACCAATTTTTCTTGCAGAGAAAACCTGCACTGGCTTATACAACAGAAATTATTGTAAATGAATATTTCATCTGTTGTCCAGCAGAAGGGCCCTAGCATATGTTCCTGGCAGAAGGGCCCTAACACTAAATTGTCTCTAACTTGAAAACCATGCCTCTTTTCACATGAAATCACAGTAGTGTGATATTTTTAGATCCTTCTGTCAGTCTGTTATTAAAGTGCACATATCAAATAAGGCAATATTTCTCAAATAAAGAGAGAAAATTTACTGTCAAGGCTCTTCTGCCGGGAACATAGGGTGATTTCAAGTTTGGTGTTGAAATTTGGTGTTGGTGTTGTAAGAACACTAACACCGGCTATAACACCAAACTTGAAGTTGGGCCTGGTGTTGGGGTTGACCTCGAAAATTATGACGTACTTCCTGTAATTCGTGTTGATGCTGGTGTTGAATATCGTCTGCTGAACCGAGTACTGTGGTTGGTGTTTGTGATTTACATGTAATTTTCCCATTCATCAACACTAAACCCTAGGGTTTAGGAAATTCGTGACTTCAAGTTCGGTGTTGGTGTTGGTCTCGGTCTTGTTATTGGCAGAGCTAACATACGTGTGTGTGTTGGCTATGGAGAAGCTTCACCATGCAACGCAAACCACTGAAAGTACCTTTTCCCCTTAAAAACTTACATAATTCGCCAAATTGATATTTAACTTCCACATAGGAATAGAGAAAAGTAAATTGTCTTTCAGATTCATACAAGTTTTGTGGTAGGCAGTATTAATTTGGTGTCATTTTTGTAACATTTGTCCAAAGATTTCTGCCATCGGCGTAACTTTCAGCCAACACCATGAATCGCGCGTGATGTCACCCGGTGTTGTGCAATCGATAGTGCAATCCGTATCGTCTGCTTAAACCGAGCTCGGTGTTGGAGCTCGGTTTAGCAGACGATTTTGTTGCCTCAACACCA
The DNA here is from genome assembly GCA_001188425.1 of Eucidaris tribuloides. Classification (NCBI taxonomy): domain Eukaryota; kingdom Metazoa; phylum Echinodermata; class Echinoidea; order Cidaroida; family Cidaridae; genus Eucidaris; species Eucidaris tribuloides. The sequence goes on along the minus strand of JZLH01S0173012.1, from coordinate 8,251 downwards.
ACACCAACACCAACACCGAACTTGAAATCACCCATATGCTAGGGTCCTTAGGCCGGACATCCGACGATTTATACACACCTCTGTGGGCCAGAATTCCCTGCTTTCTAGGTTGTCTTCCAGGTAATCCCTAATGATGTTAGTCTTCTGTAAGAACAGTCCCATGGAGTTGGCTAGATGGGTATCTTCACCTACTCTGGGGTCCTCTAGTTGGGATGCGGAGAAGAGTTGGGACAAGCCGATGCCCACCAGACCTGCCACATAGTGGCAATACTGCGCCAAATCAAGCCAAACAAAATGGTGTGAATGAAAATTTCCATATATGTTAGACTGTCAGCACAGGCCTGCACCATACTTTTAATAACATAGGCTCTGTTTTCACAAGTTCACAGTTTGGAGATCGAGGGGTGGAGACTCTGTAACATGGGGTATGAAGGTTAATTCCTTTTTGCTAATATGGTGGTTATCAAACACACAGTTGGACAAACTCAATGATGCTTTATTTTCACTTCCATTTCAATCTGGAATTAAAGACACATGCTGCATCTTTAGAATTTTATTTATTTATTTTATTCTTAATGTTCAAATTCACGAATATAGCACTAGAAATTCATTAAATTACCATTATCCAAAATTGCGAACGACATGTATGAAGAATTCAATATTTTTCAGAGGACCGGAATTGTGGAATAGCATCCCTCCTGAAATAAGATCCAGTCAGTCCATTAGTGTTTTTAAGCGTAAATATAAAAAATATTTATTGGACAAATACCTTGTGCAACAGATTATTTCCAGGCAAATTGGCAATATCTTCTTTAATGTTTTGTTTCTGTTAGTTTCTTTGTATTTGTATTATGCTTTGTGCGCGTATATATTTGTAATGTTCATTGTTGGAGTGGGCTTTCATATAAAGAGTTTTTCCTCTTTCCTGCCTTACCCCTTACACTCTTGTTTTTATGATCATGTATGTTTCATGTATGTTTTATACTTTCTGTTGTCTTGTATTTTTATGCAGAGTGTTAAATAAATAAATGAATAAAAAAAGAAGTAATTTGACTATTTACAAAAGTATGGATAATAAATCAATTCATTATCATCAGTGTCTTCAGTCTTTCATTCACTGACCAAAACTAGCAAAAAGTGTGATTTGACATTGTTCTCTTCAACAGCAATTTAATCATGCATGACACCAGTGATGTGTGTGATTGAGGTATCATTGGAAAGAGAAGAAAGTTGTTTTTTATGGATATCATGCATAGTGCAGTATCGAAAAGGTTAACTGACCGTAACCGACCCTGAAGATCCAAAACCATCTTAAATTTATAGATTTCAGCTAACTTTTTTGTGTCATTCTGCTGCAGAAATATGGTCACTTTTGTCAAGTATTTGCAAAAAGATGTTATGATACCATTTCAGTAATTCCATTGTTATCCAAATATTTGACCAGTAAGCAATGATTGCTACGCAAAAACAGTACTTTACCTTGAATGTTAGCATGTTGGCATGGTTATTTTAGGGAATCAGAATATTCCTTTTTGGAGAAAGAGGTTTTAATATTGTTTTGACCAAAACTGACCAGTTTTCATAACCAGTTTTGGAAATAACCAAATTGATACAGCTCTAATTATACAAAGAAATCTCTGTAATAAAAACAGATGATAATATTTTCCCTCCAAACATGGATTACCCTTTGTTTTGATACACAAGTAGAGGTTGTGTTTGATTTGAAAGAGTCAAAGACTTACCAGATTCCAGTCTTGTAACGTGACCACGTCTCTCTGCAAGACCTCACTCATACCCACCCCCATCTTGTGACAGATATCTGAGATCACCTCTTGGTAGCATGGCGCTAGACTTCTGTACTCCGACGATATCTTAGAACAGAATGAAATGTTACACAATTACAATAATTTGCCCCCCCCCCCCTTCAGATCTCGGCCGTGCATAGAGCCGGACGTAATCTCCAAGACTGTATAGTTAGATTTTTGAAAAATAATTATCTTCTATTTTTAAGTAATTAATTATGCATATTTATAAAATCATATTTTTGCCTATAACTCCCTTTAAACAGCTCACAGAATGCTATTTTTTTGGTGATAATATTCTTGTTGACATTTCTAACAATTATCTGTCAAAAAAAATGCTGAATCAGAATTAATTTCTTATGTATTTTATTATTTCATGAATTTCTTATGTATTTCATTGTTTTTTTGACCTTTTGTTTTTTATTGTTTTTTCGATGAAATTTCTTGGGGACACTTTTGCGATCATAAACAGCATAAAATTAGTTAATTTCAATCAGTAAAAGTAAAAATAATCATACATTTATGAATTTGGGCTGAAAACACAATTTGCATTGAAATAACACACGATTTCATGTTTTTGAGCGATTTTTGGTGTGACATGAAAGTACGAAAAGTTGCGTAACTCCGGAACCGCGTACCCGGACGTCGCGAGTTTGGTCTCAAAAGATGTGCAACACTTGAAAGTAAAAAGTCAGCGAGCCACGCGGTCAAAAAATTTCGCGCCGCGGAATGGTCGAGAATTTTTGTCGAGGGAGGGGGGGGGGCTATTTTAGCCCCCCCTCCCCCCGGGCCAGATAGGGTTAAGCCTGTGGCTTTAACAATTGAACTGTTGAATGAGTGTATACTCACTAGAACATTTTTTTCCTCTTGCATGTCCAGAGTCACCCCGATAAAGTAAATAAAGAGTTATTTTTTTTCAATCTGAACTGTACACTAGCAAGATTGGTGTATGAAATAAATGAAGTTTATTATGTTATTTTTGTAATTTCATTGCAGTACTTAAAAACAAAATGGCTGATGCACAGATTTTTTCCTTATAACTGCCAGAATTAAGTTTTTGCTGATGGAACATGTGTACTTGAATAATGTACACATTTCTAATTTTGCTCAGATGCGTGGCAGACTCCTAACGATATGGGAGAAACAGAACTATCATAAAAATGAATTACCGTTGGGAAGTCTTCGAGCACTATTCGATCCTTGTCCTTGCTTTCTGTGTATTTCCACTTGGGATCTTCCAGATTTCTGTAAAAATTCTGCAACATTTGGACCTTTTCTGGCAGTGGAATGGTCATGTCATCTTCTACGGTGTCCAGGGCTCTCAGTACAAGATAGAAAATACACACTGCATGCCTGGAAAGTTAAAGGGAGAAAATGATCACCAGTCAATGGTTTAAGGTACACACCATACATTGTCATTACCTGAAATGTGAATCAAGAATTAAAGGTAAATGACATAATTGGGGGTAGTCCTCAACTTGGGGTAAAAACTATTCTAGAATCAAGTAAACTTTGCAGGGATTCTACTGTGAAAATTTTGTAGTCAAAAGTTGACTCATATTTACAAAATGTCCATCAGTATGCCTTGTAACAGACAAATTTGTAGTGTAGCCTTCATGGGGATTAAATTTATTGTGCCCCGATAAAATTAAACTGCTGCCCTGTTCATGCTTGATTCTTCTTAAGTAAACAAACTCAAGACAAATCCTTCCAGCCAGGAGATCCACTCCAACTGGTGTAGATGTAACATTTGGTTTATCTTTCAACCAGTTTGATTCTTAAGGCATTTTGTATTTCTCCCAATCATGTCACTGAGCTTTAAAGCCAAAGTATACTTTTGGTCGAATGGTCGATCACACAAACTTATCCTTAAAGATTGTGTCATTCATTTGCACGTCACAAAACACCTAAATGAATGAAATCAGCTGAAATCATATCCAATGTGAAGATTAATATAAATAAACACCTCTCATAGAGACTTGGGGTAAAATATTGAGTTTTGGTGAAAATCTGGACGGTTAAACTTCATCCTTTTTCAAATTACTCAGAAGCAATTTCAAAAAATCCGCGACGTGCACGTGCCGTTCCAGAATTGTCCGATCAGCCGTTAGCCAAAGGTCGTGCGGAGGTTAGCCGTTTAACCAATCAGTGCGCTCCGCTGGTCTTGCGACGATACACATAACTGCGATTCGCAGTTTGAGCAAAATTGAACCTCACGGAAAGAACAACATTCCGGTAACATGTCGTTATTAGTTTTTCTCATAAAACAACAAATTCATGACGTATGGATCTCAAACTTTCAACACACCATTTGTAAGTACTAAACTACCGTTTGGTATTGAAAATGAAGGGAAGTAATGTACTCGCACATCCCTGACACAATCTTTAAAGCCACAGGCTAACACTGACCACAGTTTTAAAAAGATGTGAGCAGCATAATCCTCCATGCTCTAAGTGTCTAAGGTCTAAAAATGAAGCCCTGCAAAAATTGTATTTCAAACCGATTATTTAGTGCTTAATTATGAGTACTCGGGTTGATCGGATTCACCTGCCTATCTCCTCCCATATACTAGGCTATTTTATACTCCACCGCAGGGGAAATTGTTCATTCATGCATATCTTGCCAATGGCAGCACAACTTTCCAAACTTTTGTATTTTAGGGTGTTTATTTAATTGTCCATTCAAACACTAATATGTAGTTCAGATATCACAATTTTTTTTTTATTAAAACTCCACAATGTTAGCCTACATCTCACAAAGTATTTCACTGTCACACCAGACATCAGAAAACAACATCAAACCTACACTAAAAATTGCTTATGACATATTTCTTTAGCTTTCCAGGTTTTTAAGAAAGTCATAATACTGTGGCACAATGGGGTGTTGAGCATGGTGCATAAAAAGTTAATAGCTCCTCCTAACACAAACAATGAGTAAATGACTTGGCTCAAGTCACTATAGATTTCTGTCTAGACATGTCAAAATAGAGTCTGAGCTTGCAGACTATAGTCACTATACTAACCTCAAATCTCCCTCAAGTGCTTGGATGACAGCTGCAAAGCTCCTGCTAGTCTTGTTCAAGTAAATGTAGCACGTCCTTGCTGTCGTTGTCATCTCATCCTGAGTGGAATGGAATGCAAAGTAGGATGTTAACAAGGACTTTGTTACAAGGCAGAGACAGATAAATCATTAATTGAAGGCTACTTTTTCTAATACTAAATATATTTCTGACACAGGGGTTGTTGTTTTTTTCTGTTGGCATACTCAAATCGCTCCTTATAACTCTTAATATGCCAGAGGATTTACATGTACACATCTATGGGGTTTATGTGTATCACTTGGTGCAGATCTGTGACTTTGGCATGTTAAGAGTTAAAACTTACCCTTTCCAGTAATTTAAACGAATTCTAATCTTAATATGCATATTTTGTAACCATCCATCATTCTCATTGGCCACCTGTGTGGGGCCTGGTAGCCTCAATGCTAGACTTCCTGTGCATAAGTACTGACTGGGCATG
>JZLH01S0173009.1:18788-29046 GCA_001188425.1 Eucidaris tribuloides | reverse complement strand
AATCTGACTGCCAGACCATTATTCTGGAATCAACAGCCAAACCTGTCCGCGGATGGCCCCTGCTTCGCGGGGGAGGTCTGAAATTCAGATTAGATTTCGTGAAGAGTCTTGCAAGGCTGCAATTGAGAACAATTTGTACAAATACTGATTAGAGTAAAATACCCATGTATGCACCAGATGTAAATGGGAATGTATATTGGTACACGACACTTGATCTTTGTATTAAAAACGCTATATATAAGACCGTGGAAGATCCGTTTAAAAAATTGTCGAACTTTGCTATCTGACACTGTTTGAATGGACAAACACCCTAGAACACAAAAGTTCCGACAGCTATGCTGTCACTAGTACAATATGTGCAAATACAAATTGGCACATTATAGGCCCTAATTATTCTCAGCCGATAGGAAATTCTGCAATTACAATCTATGGGGGGAAAGCTGGTATTGTCTCTCAATGATTTTCACTTTTTTGATCGTTTTAAACTGCAATTTTTTCAGGGCTTTATTTTTTAGACTGTATCAGTGACACTGGTAGCATGGGGAATCATGTAGCTCAGAGTTTTTAAACTGGAAACATTGTTATACGATGCCTTTAAAAGTAGGATAGTTCACAAACCCAGGGAAAAAATACACGGGGGCTCGGGGCGAATGTGTAAAAGAGCCCCCGTGAATTATCATATATACAAAAGAATATCTGGAAAACACTGAAATGGGGAAAAGTAGCCCCCGAAACAAAAATTTTAATTTTTCCCCTGCACAAACCAATTCGAATTTGAAAACCAAAACCATCGGCTTTTATAGTATTACTGGCATGCATGTGCAGGTTCCTTTCTCCTCAGCTTGTACGAATAATAAATAGACAAGAGCCCCAGGGGGCACGACGCTCACCTGAGGTCTCGCAAACTCTCTGTGGTACCCATAGAAAACACATCAGTTATACGTATAGTTTTGGCCCTTGGAGCCTGATATCTAGGCACCAACGTAGCCAAAGGAACCAGTTGAAAAACTTTGCATCCCCTTGCCATATAGCTGATTTTGCCAAGTTAAATTAAATTCTAACATCCGTTTTTATAAAAACAAGGCACGACATAGTATCTTAACATTTGACCTTTGACCTACTTATGTGACCTTGACCACCAAATAACATTGAGGTCGCTGTTACGCATCTACCATCCAAGTTTGGTTACAAATGGGCTTCTGGTTAGAAAGTTACCTAGTTTGGGCCCTTATGGGCCCTGCCCCCTGGGCCCCGGGGGGGGGCCTGGTGTACCATTCCACGAACCCTGTTTCCCCTCCCCCTGAGGATCATTCCCACCAAGTTTGGTTTAAATCCATTGATGTGAATGTGAGTTATTCCTATAGGGCCCTATCCCCAAACTTTTGCCCCCCTTGGGGGCCAAACGGGGCCACTCTGGGCATTGTCATGAGGAACATTAATTCAGCACATATAGAGGTATCTACACACTACGTGGCTTAACTAAACTATTTCTGGATCTAGAGAAGAAGATGTTTGAAAACTACCTACGTTTTTCGGCCCCGTTTACGGGGCCCTCGGCCCCGTCGGGCCCCGTACGGGGGGGCCAGGGGGTACCCATTTGACGGACCCTTGAATCCCCACCCCCTAAGGATCATTCCTGCCAAGTTTGGGCCAAATCCAATCATGCATTTTGAAGAAGAAGCTGAAAATGTGTAAAAGTTTACGCACGACGCACGACGCACGACGCCGTTTACAATGTATCAAGGTTGGAAGATAATGTTTTCATATTTTTTAGCTCACCTGAGCCAAAAGCGCCTCAAGATGAGGCTATTGCGATCGCTTTTGTCCGTCGTCCGTCGTTCGTCAGTGCGTCGTGCGCGTGCGTCGTGCGTAAACTTTTACACATTTTCAGCTTCTTCTTTCAAAATTGCGCATGATTGGATTTGCGCCCAAACTTGGCAGAATGTCCTTAGGGGTGGGATTCAAGGGTCCTCAAATGTACCCCTGGCCCCCTAGGCGGCCAGGGGCAGGGCCCTAAAGGGCCAAAAAGGTAGGTAGTTTTCAAACATCTTCTTCTTCTAGATCCAAGAAATAGTTTAGTTAAGCACTTTGTGTGTAGATACCTCCATATTGCTAATTAATCTTCCTCATGACAATGCCCAGGGTGGCCCCGTTTGGCCCACAGGGCGGCAAAAGTTTGGGGGTAGGCCAGAGGAATAAGCTCACATCAATGGATTTAGACCAAAAAACCCCCCTTTTTGGGTGCGGAATGATCCTCAGGGGGAGGGAAGAGGGTTGGTGGAATGGCTTACACCAGCCCCCCCCCCCGGGAGGCCCAGGGGCAGGGCCCATAAGCGGCCAAACTAGGTAACTTTCGTAACCACAGCCAGTTGTAACCAAACTTGGGTGCGTAGATGCCGTAACAGGACCTCAATGTTAATTTTGGGTCAAAAGGTTTTTTTACAATATGTTAGGCTCAAAGGTCATACGCAAGTCAAGTTTCTTCTTTGGTTGGTATTTGCCTTCGTCTCTAGATCCAGAAATAGTTTATTAAGCCACGTAGGTGTGTAGATACCTCTATATGTGCTTGATTAATGTCCTCATGACAATGCCCAGAGTGGCCCCGTTTGCCCCCAAGGGGGGGCAAAAGTTTGGGGATAGGCCTATAGGAATAAGCTCACATTCACATCAATGATTTAAACCAAACTGGTGGCCGAATGATCACTCAGGGGGAGGGGAAAACAGGGTTTCGTGGAATGGTACACCAGGCCCCCCCCCCGGGCGCCCAGGGGGCAGCGGCCCCATAAGGGCCCAAACTAGGTAACTTTAACCAGAAGCCCATTTGTAAACCAAACTTGGATGGTAGGATGCGTACAGCGACCTCATGTTATTTGTGGTCGAAGGTCACATAAGTAGCCGTCAAAGGTCAATGTTAAGATACTATGCTTGTGCCTTGTTTTTATAAAACGGATTGCTTAGAATTTAAATTTAACTTGGCAAAATCAGCTATATGCAAAGGGATGCAAAATTTCTCAACTGTTCCTTGGTACGTTGGTGCCTAGATATCAGGCTCCAAGCGGCCAAAACTATACGATATAACTGCAGTTTTTCTATTAGGTACCACAGAGAGTTTCGAGACCTCAGGTGAGCGTCGTAGCCCCCTGCGGGCTTTGTCTATTTATTTATTCGTACAAGCTGAGGAGAAAAGGAACCGTGCACATGTGCATGCAGTAATTACTATTAAAAGCGATGGTTTTTGCGTTTTCAACATTCGAATTGGTTTGGCAGGGGAAAATTAAAAATTTTTGTTCGGGGGCTACTTTCCGCCATTCAGTGTTTTCCAGATATTTTTTGTATATATGATAATTCACTGGGCGGCTCTTTTTACACATTCGCCCCGAGCCCCGTGTATTTTTCCCTGGGTTGTGAACTATCCTACTTTTAAAGGCATCGGTATAACAATGTTTCAGTTTAAAAAACTCTGAGCTACATGATTGCCCATGCTACCAGTGTCAACTGATAACAGTCTAAAACAATAAAGCCCTGAAAAAATTGCTCAGTTTAAAAACGGCGATTTTCAAAAAAAGTGAAATCATGAGAGACAATACCAGCTTTTCCCCCCAGTTAAGATGTTAATTCAGGAATTTCCTTATGCGGCTGAGAATAATTTAGGCGCTCATATAATGTGCCAATTTGTATTTGCACCACATATGTGTACTAGTGACAGCATAGCTTCGGAATTTTTGTGTTCTAGGGTGTTTGTTCCATTCCAAACAGTGTCAGATAAGCAAAGTTCGACAATTTTTAAACGGATCTTTCCACGCGTCTGATATATAGCTTTTTTAATACAAAGATCAAGGTGTCGTGTACCAATATACATTCCCATTTACATCTGGCTGCATACATGGATTTTACTCTAATCAGTATTTGTACAAATTGCTTCTCCAATTGCAGCCTTGCAAGACTCTTCACGAAATCTAATCGGAATTCAGACCTCCCCGCGAAGCAGGGGCCATCCGCGGAACAGTTTGGCTGTTGTATTCCAGAAGAATAATGGTCTGGCAGTCAGTGTACACGAAACCATGCCCAAATCACAGTGGTAATTTTATTCCGATGTTTCAGAGCAATGGTGCTGAATGACTGCGATGACATCTCGAGCATCGAACGCTGCGGATGTGATCGTGATGAACTTGTTTTGTTACAGAAAGCCAGAGAGAGTGTTATTAGCAACTTCTTCTACATGTGTTCTTCCAGTGTAAAATTGAAAATATGAACAAAGAAATAAATCCTTTAATTAATTCCTCTAATTTCTTAAGCGCATCGCACCATTAATAACACTTACAATTACATAACAACTAAAATAACCCTTTATTGCATTAAAGCTTCGTACTATTTGGAGACTGCCATGGTCATGATGCATTGGCCAGAGCATTCCCAACAAAACCACCAATCATGCATGCACAAATTGCCAAACTCAAAACTTAGACAAAAAGCCCAATTCTGACACGTTTTACAAAAATGATTACTGAGCAGTCGCCCAATGACCAAATATAAAAGACAATGAATGGACCACACGAAAGTGAAATTACTGTTCGATTTTGATATATTTGGGAATTCATCTGTTTTCGTTTTTTTTTTAACACTAGCGTTTAATTTGTATGATACACTCTTTCCAAGACATCGGAGCTGCAAAAGTAAACAAAATACTATAATAATCCCTTTAGTGTGTCTTTTCATCAATCGCCTTGATCTGAACTATTAACGGAAGAACAGTATAAAGTTAGAATAAGATAGGTGGCTCTCTGAATTATCAACTGGTGGTATTTGGAATGAAAGGTCACAAAGGTAAATCTCGACACGGCCCTGGAAAGCTGTTCATTTAATTCCCGATAATTCCCAGCCCAACGCCCCCCTTCGTGTTGGATCATTAAAGAACCTCTCCAATGACTCATTTTTGCGGCTATCATTTTCTCCGAAATTAACATCTGCATTTTGTCCGAAACCATGGTCAAAGCTCGTAGATTACAGCGTCTCTCCGGATGAATGGGTTAACATGCTTAAATGGGTAGTGCGTACTCCTGTTACATGGATGTAAAAATTTAGCAAAAACATTTTTTTTTTGTTCTCGTGACATTTTCTCATATAGTAGAGTACTTCTGATGTATGGGTGAAAATGGCTTGCAAATGGCTAAAGTCAAAGCATTGGAATGGATGGATGTAAATACGTGAAATCAATAGTCTGCCATAGCTCCAGGTCTGGCAGCCAGTGCCACTGTGGCTATACATGCTAGTTGTAAATTGTAGGGGCCTACTTTTTGTCACGCTTTAGAAGGAAAATCTAACATGTGATAACTCAATGAATGAATGAATGGATGATGATGATCATGATGATGATGATGAATGATGATGATAATAGATAATAATGAAAAATAATACATAATGATAATAAATAATAATGATAATAATAATATATGATCAATAAGAGAAGAAAAAGAAGAATACTAAAACTTTGTTATTATTCATTTACCCCTGCATAACAAATACTGCCAAGTATGCTACTGTACACAACACTCATGGAATATGAAACGGTACCATGGTCCCATCGAATATGATAGCGGAAGCTGAGGCGCTCATAGATTCTGTGAGCGTCCACAATGGAACGTTCAAGTCGGTCCATGCGTTCAACGTACCGTACGCCAGAAGCTCTTGTGCAGAAGTCGTCTTAAAGCGGATGTAACTAAATAAAATTTACTTGCATGCAATATATATTTTACATAAACAAATTTTACACGTGCTGACGTGCTGACGTGCTGACGTGAAAGCTACCCATGTGCTTAAAGAATTTGCGTTTGAGATTGTTCAAAACGACTCTGTTTACTGCTTTATTTGCGTGGTTTTGCGAGAACTATGTTTATAGTACGGTTGGAAACATTTGAAGGTCCATGTAGCATTATTCAGCCTGAAGTAATTAAGGACAGACGAATCAGACGGATGTGGGCTTGTCATGACTGGGTGGCGGGAAAATTTTGAACTGCCTACGGCGCCGCGGTGGGTGTGCTTCCTAGCTAGCTGTTCAACGAGTCCGGACCGGTCTCTACCGGGATTCGAGTTTGTATTGACTGCTGAAACTGTAAGCCACTTATAGTTGTGAACTCTGACCGGTAAAAAACCGCATTGTGACAATTAATTTTTGCACATTTTGACTAAAGTTTTGCATTCTATATTGTTACAAACAACTCACTAATAAACGTGTTAGATCTATCGTGAGACATTAGCCGAGGATTAGGCCAGCGCCTAATCATTATATGCATTTCCAAATCGATCAGATGAGGAAGCATATGAAAGAATTTTGTTCAGCCATACTTAGTCCAAAGATGGCGAACATGCAAAGCCCCCAACAATTGACCCAGTGCTCCTGACGTTAGTTCAGCCCCACTAACAAAGAGTCAATGACAATGTCACGAGTGTAGCCAATGGATCGTGATATGGCAAACTGATAGTTTAGAAAATGAAACGTGTATGGGAAATTTTCAGAAAAGGCCGAGGTCGTGGAAAAATCCCAAAAGTGAGACAAGCTAACAAGCGATCTAGCGTTGGAATCAGATAACTCCCGAAGAACGGGATTAGAAAGGCCAGAAACCCATAAACCCCCCTGTCCTGATATGTCAGAAATGACATTTTGTTATAGAAGGGATAGCAAACAATGATTGCAAAAATCAGCCCGATAAAGGTTGCCCAAATTGCATCTAAAAGAAACCTTTTGGCTGATGTGGAATTGAAAGGGAAAAGACAAAAAGACTTTGTGCTTAATGTAAAATGTCATTCAGTACACCAAAAGTTTAAAGGGTATGACGGAATTTGCGGGGTACCAGTCAAGTTACCCAATTTAACCACTATGAAACACATTAAAGCGAGGTGTTGATCAAGACTGATGTAGATGTCAGTGACAATGACATTCTTGAACTTCTTAGAACCGAAAGGGTGTAACTGCTGCGAAAAGGTTCAAGAAACGAATTAGCGGAGAGCTGAAAGACACCCCTTCAGTACTTTTGGACTTCTCAAAAGATGTTGTTCCTAAAGAGTGATATTAGCATATGAAGAATACGTGGTCAATGGAGTATGTTAACCGTCAAGTTCCGAGATGCTTCAACTGCCAACACATTTGGACACATAAAAGCGCATATGCCAGGAAAAAACATAGATGGTGTCAGGTGGGAGGTAGTCATGGCTTTGACGACTGGGTTGAGAACAAACGAGAACCCTTAAGTGTTTGTTTGTGTAACAAAATCACTCTGGCCCGCAGATCGCGGTGCAGTGCGATAGTAAAGAAGCTAAACAATACATCACATCAAACTAAGAGGGAATAAGTTACGCCACAAAGCCAACCAAAAAATATCACACTGTAAAGAAAGGCACAACGATTCGCCCACCAACAGGTCCGACAGTTCAAACAAACGCAACAACCTATGCGCACCATTGCCCATTCTACACCAAAAACAGTTAGGCCTACCCCTGGGTCGCTGGCAGCCGCCTCAAAGCCCAATATTAAACCCCCTTCACTTCCAGACATGCCAGTGCCCGACCCCACCCGATATGCAGGAATCTGCACACAACACAGGTGGTGTTCATGATACCCGCTACTGAATAGCTACGAATGGTGACGTAATGTTACGGTACAACGAGAAGTTATCCGTGGTCCAGAGCAAACAAAACAGTCAGTGAAAGCCAACCATTGAGTTTAGTACAGACTTTTGCACATCACTTGGTTTAGACTTTTTGTCATTTATCGTCTTCATTGTAACAATTTGGAAAATGAAACGTCCCCACTCCGGGCGATTCGCCTGACTGTTGAAGCACCAGGATTTGTTTAGGGATACATTCTGTACTCCCAGAAATTGATTCATACGAAAAATTAAAATGAATAATTTATGTACTTTACTTGTAACTTATCTCCATGCTCCATTATCATAAGATTTGCATTGTTATCATGTATCTTCGCATTTATAACTTTGATCAATTCAAGATCAATCTCACTTTTAGACAGTTCACAAACAACAAGGCATTTATGACCTCATGCATGCTGATTTATCTAGGAGTGTGAGACATGCAGCGTTGTATTATAGTCTCACAGAAATTATCAATATGAGTATTGTTATTTTCCTTTTACTCATGATTGAATTGGTGCAATGGAATGCACAAAGTATGAATGCCCACGGACCGAGCTTTATGTGCGTATATTAAAGAAGTTTCACCGGAATAACTATGCTGTACAGGAAACTTGGTGGAATGATTACAAACATTAAAACAAATTCGAATTAGTACTTTAGTGGGAAAAAATCGAGCGAAAGCTCCGAGGGGGTCTAGCCTTTTATGTACATGAATGAATTTTGTACCAGGAATATGATACTCTATAGAAAAGAGCTATCAAAGAGCTTGATCTATACTTAGAGAAAACTATTTCTTTAATAAATTTTCTACAATCCCTGTAAGAAATGAATTGAATGATCTAGAAAAATTTTTTTGTAATGGGGTGAAAAAAAATGTGATATTTTGTGGTGACTTAAGCAGCACAACCGTATGTGGGGAAGCAACCATAACAGACAAAATGGCTTCATTTAGAAGAGTTTATTCAAAAAATTGATTTTAGTTTTGTTAAAACGATGGACACCAACTCGACTTGATCCAACAAACCAAGTAATTAGTTTTCATGTTTAGATTGACCATTCTACAACCAAAAACTTGCCCTTTTGTACTGCAGGTTCTAGAGATACCTTTTGGCAGTGACCATTTTCTCGTACGTTTTAAGATACCGTTACTGGTTCGTGCTTATTACAACAATTGAAATATAACTATTATGAAAAACAAACAGGTCTTTCAGGAAAAAACTAACTGGAGTATATTATAAAAATCTTATTTATTCCAAGCAATTTTAGTAAGAGTGAAAAAAACTTATTTCCCAAGGTTCAGAGTGTTCAAGGTAAGTATGATTTGATTATGGATATTTTAAGAATCGGGTGCAGATAAGGCTAATAATAGCATACCAGTATAAAACGTGGTTGATAAGAAACCCGTCCGATGATGGACATCAGAATCTATGCAACTTAACAAAGAAATGCACATTAAAAACAAAATTAAGAAAAACATCATTCTGGGCAATTTTCTGTAATTTATTATAAAGGGAAGAAAGCAAGCGGCAAAGAAATTATCCACGAACAAGACAAAAACATGCAATACTGGAAAAACGTCAATGTAAGACTCTCAACACGTACGTCGAAGGATAGGCGACATGATGGAAGAAAGTCAAAGCGTATAAGAGAAGGCTAGAATCAATTCTATTCCTATTTAATCGAACCCTGTAAACAACAGGATCCGATATTTACTGCCCAAGCGTAAGGCCTGATGCTCTTAGCTAAGTTATTAAACTCAGTTGATATGATTTCTTCCGAAGAATCAGAAAAAAGAATGTACTTTTGAAAAAAGAAATTGACACTAATCGAATCATTACATGAAAATGATGATAATCCTATTAATGAGAATTTTAACCTCTGTTGTGAATTGGAAAAGTCTATCTAAAGAAATGAGAAAACTCTGCACCCGGGAGAAGATGGGAATCCTAAGCTTTACTTATTCATCAACTTCCTGAAAGCTGCTCTCAAATTTCTATTGGATCTGTTTAACCGAAATAAATGGATAAATCAATTTATCCCAGCAGTGGTTTCAGATGCTATTCTTAGTCTCCAATATTAAAATCTGCGTAAAACAACCAACAAACCCTTCGTCTTACAGACCGATTTCCTTACACACCCGCTTCTATGTAAACTTATGGAAAGAATGATAAAAAACCGCCTTACATGGCCACATACAACAAATATGGACATTATTACCCACTACAAGCTGGTTTACGAAAAAGAAGAAGCATCCTCTATTAGATCAATTACTAAGATTATTAAAACAGTATATTCGCAACAAGAGCTTTCGCAAATAAAGAATACACTGTTGTAACGTTTTTGACCGTCAAAAAAGCATATGACCTGTTATGTGCGAAAAAAGGTAGCTATTGCAAAAAATGATATATAATTATCTGGACTCAATGTGTCCAGTAGAAATTAAGATGGACTTAGGTCTGTCTTTTATCAGACTTAGATCTTGTCGAGGTTAAAAAGTTGACCGACAAACTATCGAGACCCTATAAATTGTCACACGGTATTCCGCAAGGCATGCGCGTATTGAGCCCGCTCATTTTTAATATCATGCTTCATGATTAGAATTTAAATCTTTC
>JZLH01S0173009.1:0-12762 GCA_001188425.1 Eucidaris tribuloides | reverse complement strand
AAACTTTTGTGTTCTAAGGTGTTTATTTGTCCATCCAAACACTACCAGATATGTCAGAATGCTAGGTTTGACAATTTTTTAAATAAGGCTTCCACACTGTTATATAGTGTCTTTAACCCCTTGTATTATAATGTAAACATTTGCTCTTCATGCATTTTTATTATCAAGGCTGCCGGAGCAATAACTTTCAATAAATAACATTGTAGCCTATAATGTAATAGTAGTACGTAGTAGTTGTGGTAGTGGTGGTGGTGGTGGAGGTGGAATGTGAAGGTGGTGCTGGTTGTGACGGTGGTGGCGGTGGAATGTGATGGTGGTGGTGGTGGTGGTGGTGGTGGTGGTGGTGGTGGTGGTGGTGGTGGTGGTGGTGGTGGTGGAATGTGATGGTGGTGCTGGTTGTGATGGTGGTGGCGGTGGATGTGATGGTGGTGGCGGTGGATGTGGTGGTTGTGGCCCGGTGGTGGTGGTGGTGGCGGTGGATGTGATGGTGGTACTTGTGTGGTGAAGCATTCGTTTTTGTTTACTTACGACGTTATGAGAAGTCGATAAGCAGTAACCTTTTTCAATCATGTTTAGCAGTTAAACATTAGTGTTTGAAAAATAATAACAAAGATGTGTTTGGAAAATATTTGTTTACTGACACTAATTGTCTTAGTGTTTGTAAATTGTCACCGATGTTTTGTAATTTGAAACACGACATTTAGCCTCCGAACATGTGATGTCGAGAATGTGTTAAGAAGCGTTTACTCGCAAAATCAGTACAGTGCATACGGTACATCTACCTGTAATAATCAAAGTCAATACAAAAACATCCCAAACACACCTATCTACAAATTGTAGAAATATTACAGGCACCATGTAGAAACACAACAAACAAGACAAGGCAAAAAATACGGACTGCTGGAGGAGCTACCAGAGTTTCTGCAAACGCACAAAGAGGATGTCTGCCCTATATGAAGGCCGTCAACCTGTTAACAATAGACCCTTTGAATTGGTGGACGTATTGTACCGTGACATGACCGATTATCACTCATGAAAGCTGGATCAAATCTGTGTTGGGGATCAGCAGCGTATAAATCAAATAAACCATTCACTTGTACATGTTTCTTGTGGACATGAGGGATTTCATTTTATGTCCAAGTGGAAATCTAGAAAGAAGAAAATTAAACAATGAGAAAAGTGACAATTTCGGCAAATTTGGCCAAACCATAACACAGTTTGAAGTAAACAACCCATTACGTTTGAACAAAGAATTCCAGTAGTGTTCATTCCAAAAAATAGGAGAGTTGTTGATTTGTATTTTGCTTGTCCTCTAGGCCTATAACGAAAAATAGTAATAAAGTTAAAGGTTAGTGACATGATTGGGAACACTTGAAAATGCCTCAAGAACCAAATGAGTTGAAATATATACCAACTATACACTAGCAGGAGTGGATCTCCCACCTGGGAGGATTTGTCTATAATTTGTTTACTTAAGGAGAATCAAGCATAAATATAGGAGTATCTTATTTTTTACCGGGTACTATAAAAATAAGCCCCATAAAGAGCCACACAGCAGGTTTACGTGCTACGTGTGATATAGACATTGTTTATTTTAGAAAGAGTCAACGCTTGACTACAAGATTTTCACAGGAGAATCCTTACATAGTTTATTTGATTCTAGAGTAGTTTCAGCCCAAGTTGAGGACTACCTCCAATCATGTCATTTACCTTTAAGTGCTTTCAATATACACGATAAACCTAAACACGAAGTTGTTGTCATCGTGTCAAGTTTCCAAAGTTATTCAAAAAATGTTCGACGTCGATTGCAACTGATACAACTCCAACTTCGACAGATGTATTTTTCCATTCAAATCAAACTAAAAAGTTGATTAAACTCGTTGATTCTACAACAATCATAGGACAGCATTCGCGTCCTATTTTATTTGCGTTTCTTATTAAAAAGTGAATTAATTTTTAATGATTGATAATTAATGCTTTATGTTGAATTGAACTGATTGTGAATTGAATCACTGTTTGATCATTCAAACCATATCTATAGTTCAATATAGTTCTGCTTAAAACCACAAATCAAAAATAAATTGTTATTCTGTAACTATTAGGCCGATCGAGCTCACGATCTGTGCGTTCAGGCGCAACATCTGGCTTATACTAATCGGTCGGGTCGCGTTCTCGTCCGAAATCACACGCGTTTTGGATTTCGATGCGAATTATGTATAACGGTGTCTCAATTGGGAAAACACTGCGGTCCGGACTGGAAAACACGAAATGAATTGAAATTTGAGTTTCATTTCAAGCCGGCAGAAGGAGGAGAAGAAGAAGAACGACAAAAAGAAGAAGAAGGACAAAAGAAGAAGAAGAAGAAGAAGAGAAGAAAGAAGAAGAAGAAGAAGAAGAAGAAGAGAAGAAGAAGAAGAAGAAGAAGAAGAAGAGAGAAGAAGAAGAGAAGAAGAAGAGGAAGAAAAAGAGGGGGAGAGAAAAAAGAAGACTGAGTAGAAAGAAAAAGGAAGGGAGTAAGAAGGGGAAGAGGGAGAAGAAAGGCAGAGGGAGAAGGAAGAGAAGAAGAAGAAGAAGAAGAAGAAGAAGAGAGAGGAGGAGGAGGACGAACGACGACGAAATAAGGGGAATAAAAAAAGAGACCGAGAAGAGATTAAGGAGAGGAGTAAGAGTTTTGTCTTACCCCATAATGAAAATACCCTGCAAGATCAGTGAAAATCCATTTTACAGTTTTTTAATTATCTGGGCAGTGCACTGTTGTTATAATTAGGAACACTGATATAACAAAATTTATAAAGAAGTAAAATTTCTGGTCCCATATAGATTTCCTTTTTAATCTATGTGCACATACAATCTTTCTATGTTCTTCCTCCCCTCCTTTCTATTTAATTTCTGTTTATGTTTCGTCTCTTTTTATTTCCCTTATTTCGCCCTTCTCTTCTACTTTTTTTCTTCTCCTCCTTCTTCTTTCTTCTTTCTCCCTCCTCCCCTTCTTACTCCTCTCCCTTTTCTCTTCTCAGTCTCTTTTTATTTCCTTTATTTCGCCCATCTCTTCTACTTTTTTTCTTCTCCTCCTCCTACTTCTTACTCCTCTCCTTGTTCTCTGATCAGTCTCCTTTCTTTCCCCTCATTTCGCCCTTCTCTTCGTTTTTTTAAACCCCTTATTCGTCCTTCTTCTTCTTCTTCCTTTTCTTCTCCTCCTTCTGCCGGCTTGAAACGAAACTCAAATTTCAATTTCATTTCGTTTTCCCAGCGTGTTTGTCCCATTGAAGACACCATTATACAAAATCCGCACCGAAATCCAAAACGCGAGTGATTTCGGACGAGAACGCGACGCGACCGATTAGTACAAGCCCAACATCTAATGATCTGATTATTTTGATACTGATATAAGTATACGCAATTTGTTGTTCCACACATCTCTGTAATATGTTCAGGTTTCACACTCAACCGATATACAGCATTACCAGCTACCTCTTTCATATGATATTTCCCAGGCATAATTTTATCACAAGACGGAAAAGTATGTAATGCACAGCCGCATCGGCTAAAGCTGCTACAACATGTGAGCTGCACGACACAGCTACATAGCACACAACATAGACAAAACAAACTCAGTTGATGAATACATACCCACTCAACGTTAAAGAATCTTATCCCGGGGGGCCAGTCAAATATAATGCTGTACACATGCGTGACCAAACTATTTCCAGACACCCCCTAAACGAGTTTTTCTCTGTGTGCAAAATAACCCCCTAAACGAGTTTTTCGCGGGCTTCATTTACACATTTTGCCCCCTAAACAAGTTGTCGCCAGAATATGACCCCTAAACAAGTTTAGTCTACTTACTAAAAATAAGCTTAAATAGACCAAAGCTTGGGGGGGGGGGGGAACATACCCTAAACACGTTTGGCCAGTCTTGAAAAAAAAAGCTTTGAAGAAAGAAACAATACCGCAAATACGACGTTTGACCAGTCTTTCAAAACCACCCTTTTTTTGGAAAATCTGTGTTTTTGATATTCCCTTAACGAGTGCACGCGCGGCCCGCGGCTAAACTTGAAAAAACACCCTTTAAACGCGTTTTTTTGGTCACGCATGTGTACAGCAATAATTGACTGCCCCCCCCCCCCTCCCCGGGAATCTTATATTCAAGTTCAAGTTTAATTTTCTTATTCAAATCATTCTGAACATACTGATTTTAGCATCATGAAATTGAGTACCCTGGGTTGAGTACAAGCGAGAGTATACGGAAAAATACCACAAAACATGACAACTTTCAATTTTCCTATTTATTTTTTAATGTATCAATACCATTACGTCATGTTCTGTCTTCCCGCTATACATTGCGAAGACTGAATCAAGAGTGTGCGCCCGACATGGGTGAAAAGCTTATCAATCCACACAAGTGAAGTACATGTAAGTTGGACTGAGTTGGACCAGAGCTCTGAGTTGGACACTGCGTATAGCGCCCTCTCCTGTACAGAGCACGGTGAACTCTACCGATTTCAGCTGATGAAAGCTATGTACAGCTTTGGCCTATAAACGGAATACCGTTGCACACAACATCTCTGACGAAATACAAATGATCTATAGTTTCGATTTAAAAAAAAAAAATCCCTTCTGTTATTTGGCTTCAAACGTTATACGTTCGCTAGAAAAGTAAGTTGTAAATGTGTTGATGTTATAACTTAATTTTGGTGGAAAACGGACTCAGCCCGATTTGTAGTCTGACTGCCAGACCATTATTCTGGAATCAACAGCCAAACCTGCGCGGATGGCCCCTGCTTCGCAGGGGAGGTCTGAAATTCAGACTACCCGATTTGCAACGAAGTTCTTCAAGTATGATCTACAGAATGAACTCCGTCATCTCTCTTCCATTCAGGCGTTCAAATCAAAACTCAAATCTCACCTGATGATGGCAGCATATAATTAACTCTGTTTTCCTATAACCTATTACCTTGACATGTGCTTAATGATTACATGTATGTTTAATTTCTAAGCAACTATTGAAGTGTTTATAATGTGTGCGCCACGAGTGTTTTTGGACAGATGTGTGCGCTATAGAAATGTTGAATTATTGTTATTATTATTATTATTATTATTATTATTATTATTATTATTATTATTATTATTATTATTATTATTATTATTATTATTATTATTATTATTATTATTATTGTTACGATCATTGTTATTCATTTATCAGTATTGAACAGTCCTGATGGAAAATGTACCCACAGAAAGCTGTACAACGAATTATATCTTCTGATGATAATAACACAACAAAGAGGAAATGCTAGACTGAATTTTTTTATAGCAGAAACCAAGAACAGTGCACTTCATTTAGTTTGCCGGTACAAACCCTTGTCGGATGTGCTTCGCAAATGAAGGTCTGAACATTCTCTTGTGTATAGACTACATGTATAGTGCATATACCCTCCCTACTCAGAAGTATTGCAACATACAATATAACGCATACATTTTACATTGAAGGGGTCTTTCTAAAATGATGTCCTTACTCCGTTATTATTGGAAAATTACAATTATTTTTAAAAATAAGTCAATGAATATACTTTCTCGTTCCTTCTCCAAGGTGGAGAGATAATCAAATGCAAGCGCGCCCATGACAGAGGGGATGGAACATAAATTTTAACCCTTGTTTTGCTCCCCGTAGGGGTGGGGTGTAATTAACACTAGCATCGTAATTCGGTTTCAGATTACCAATGAAATGATTTAATGGTTTGGAAAGACTTCCAGCAAACAAAAAATGTCACTATGATCCTCTGAAGGGGTCTCAGAAAGAAGACCACACCCCTCGAAGACGAAAGTGACCTCCTATCTTCATAAGACAGTGGTAAGGAGGAAACATCTTGAAATTTACTGTCATGAGACTTCTCGGTACACTGGACATAATGATGCGAAGAAATAGCCATCATCTTTTATAAGTAGCCTTATCCTCCTCGTCACTGTCTTATGAAGATAGGGGGTCACTTTCGTCTTCGAGGGGTGTGGTCTTCTTTCTGAGACCCCTTCAGAGGTACACATTGATATTTTTTGTTTGCTGGAAGTCTTTCCAAACCATCAAAACCGTTTCATTGGTAATACATGTAATATGAAACCGAATTACTAGGCTAGTGTCAATCAACACCCCACCCTTATAGGGAGGCGAAAAAAATGTTGAATTTTATGTTCCATCCCCTCTGTCGTGGGCGCGCCAGCCTTTAATAATCTCTCCGCCTTGGAGAAGGAACGAGAAAGTATATTCATTGATTTCTTTTCAAATAGTTTGTAATTTTCCAATAATAAACGGAGTTAGGACATCATTTTAGAAAGACCTCTTCAACGTACAATGTATGCGTTATAGTGTATGTTGCAATACTTTTGAGTATAGGGAGGGTACTTTCGTAGGCCCTGTGTTATAGCTGCTTCAGCACTAGTCTAGATTCTAACGGAATTATTTCGTCTTATTATTTTCTCCGAGTTTGCAGTAATCACTGGGGTAAGAACCCTCACTCGACTTGGCGCGATATTCAGGCTTTGGCTGCAAACTCGGAGAAAATAAAACGAAATTCGGCTAGAATCTAGACTACCCCAGCACAAGTTGTGGCCTTTAAAGGCAGTGGATCTCATTTACAAACATCCCCGCAGACCAGGAAAAGATAGCCCATGCCCTTAGGCTATTGACGAAAGGCATGTCTGTGAAATTTGGGGGTCAGTAGTTGCCTAGAATTTGAAAAATGTGAAAGAAAAACAATAGCCGTTTAGTGCACGTTCTATAGTAGGAATTTTTTTCTCGCGAGAAAAAAAATTCAAATCAGAGTCTAACGGTCACTATAATTTCACTAAAACAGGGGTGCTGTGGCGAGATTGGTAAGGCGCGTGCCTGACAATCTAGAGGTATGGAGTTTGAGTCCGCCCGGCATTAATGTCCTTCAGCAAGACATTTTTAATCTGCTTTGTTGCTCTCCACCCAGGAGTATAAATGGGTACCTGAGAGGACTGAGAAAGCCAGTTGTCAATGAATTAGCTCCTGAGCGCCTAACGGGCAGCCGGGCTAGGAATACTCCCCAGGGAGTGGAGATGGCGCACAATAAATGTGCAGGCTTGATATGGGTCCAATGATCAGGGGGTAATGTGTGACGTCGTGTGAGCACGGTTCTACGGTGCCAGGTAAAAATGTCAGAGGTAAAAATGTCAGAGGTAAAAATGTCAGAGGTAATAATGTCAGAGGTAAAAATGTCAGAGGTAAAAATGTCAGAGGTAATAATGTCAGAGGTAATAATGTCAGAGGTAAAAATGTCAGAGGTAAAAATGTCAGAGGTAAAAATGTCAGAGGTAATAATGTCAGAGATAAAATGTCAGAGTAAAATGTCAGAGGTAATAATGTCAGCGGTAATAATGTCAGAGGTAATGAATGTGAGAGTACAAATGTCAGAGGTAAAAATGTCAGAGGTACATAATGCAGGAATCACGCGTAGGTAATAATGTCAGAGGTAAAAATGTAGAGGTATAATGTCAGAGGTAAAAATGTCAGAGTAAAATTCAGAGGTAAAAATGTCAAGAGGTAATAATGTCAGAGGTAAAAAATGTCAGAGGTTAAGAATGTCAGAGTAATAATGTCAGAGGTATGTCAGAGGTAAAAGAATGTCAGAGGTAAAAATGTCAGAGGTAATAATGTCCAGAGGTAAAGAAATGTCAGAGGTAAAAGAATTCAGAGGTAAAAATCAGAGGTAAAAATGTCAGAGGTAAAAATGTCAGAGGTATAATGTCAGAGGTAAAAAAATGTCAGAGGTAAAAATGTCAGAGGTAAGAGGTAAAAATGTCAGAGTAAAAGTCAGAAGTAATATGTCAGAGTAAAAAATGTCAGAGTAAAAATGTCAGAGGAATAATGTCAGAGGTAAAATGTCAGAGGTAAAAAAGTCCAGAGGTAATAATGTCAGAGGTAAATAATGTCCAGAGGTAAAATGTCAGAGGTAATGAAAATGTCAAAGGTAAAGAATGTCATAGGTAATAGATGTCAGAGGTAAAAATGTCAGAGGAAAGAATTGTCAGAGCAGATAATGTCAGAGGTAAAATGTCAGAGGTAAAATGCAGAGGTAAAAAAATGTCAGAAAGATACCCTTTAAGTAAGGCTTTTGTTAAGAATAGGTCTGTGGCCCATTATCCTGATTTTTTGCAGACTTTGATACCTTTTCACTACATGCGCACATACATAGGCTTAGGAAGATTTCAGGATGGGGTGGGCTCGATCATTTTTTTTGAACCCAGCGTTGAAGATTTTTTCACCGACTGCCCCCCCCCCCCCTCCCAACTGTCACCGGAATCATTTAGACAGGTCCCAAAAGTCTTTTTTGTGTGTGTTTTGCCGCCTTTTCAGAGTCTCTTTTTGCGTATATTGTTTTAAAGGCGCTTGTCTTTCCTATACACTTTACGCGTTGTTTGTATAGGCCTAAAGGCATGGTGTCAATCTTGTAATAACATTGATCAGCCGCGCGGGCCCCTGTCGCCTTGGCCACGATACCGCATCGTGCAACCAGACTACATGCTAGGTCTAGAAATACGAATTCTTAAAAAAAAAAAAAAAAAGTACTACTACTTTCATGGCACAGGGTACGACAATATTACGAGCCATTAAGGAAAATGTTGGCAGGATTGGTACTATCCAATGGTTGTCAAGTACCCATCTTTCTAACGAACCACCCAGTAGCTGGTGTAATAGCATTCGTTGAAACACACAACACACACACACACACACACACCACAACACACACACACACACACAGTCACACACACACACACACACAGCACACACAAACACACGTTAGGTAGTTCCTTTTACAATATAACATATTTTAGAGGAGGATAATTGTCAATTTTACACGTTTAGCGGGAGGTTTCTTCATAAAGTGGGCGATTTACATGGCTCGGCGGGAGGAAGGGACGTGGTGGAACGGCGGGAAACGGTGGCGAGTCATCTCTGCCATATGCGCGATACTCCACAAATGCGAGAGGTTACAACACTGTACCATGTAAAGGCACCCATACACGACCAATGTTTTTGTCAATTAATGATATCAATTAATTGAACGAAAACAGGATGTGTATTGGGCATTAACACCTCACAGACCTTTGTGTGGCAACAAACTTTTCGAACAAAGCAATTTTGATCTAATGCTCTTAGCTGAAAAAGAAAAATAATAATTTCTGGACATTAGGCAATTATGGCCAAGGCCTGCGTCCATTAAAGCAGAATATGAAAAAATAGTCTTGTGAAGTTTTCCCTATTACAATTTCGGGGAAACATCCAGACCTGTCACTGCAGCTTGTTATAAATTTGTGATTATCTATTACATGCTGCTGTACATGCTACTCTAGCCCACTAATTAGATGCAGTTATGTCTGGTGAAATCTACATTGAAATATTTTTACTGCCTAGAACTTATTCTGGAATGTTGAAGAGCTGTCTGGGCAAATTGTAATTTACATAGAAATGTAATCCCGCAGGTGTCAGCTAATTAGCGATGATAGGAGGCATTTCCTGTGAAACAGTACTAGTGAGTTCAGTGGAGACGCTTTAGGCTAATGTTGTAAACAGGTTGTTTATGAATGAAATAGTCTAGATAATATAGATTTCTAGAATAGGTCATTGTGTGTTGTTATGTTGCATATTTACAAGCATGAATAGATGATTCTAGACTAGAGGCGTTTTGATATAAATTATCAATTGTTTTTGGATCATGAGTCAGAGTTTTCTGTCATCTTAGCTCAAGTCACATATGTTATAGTAACCTGCATTGGAGTTTATTGTGACCTGCACGATACACAACACTGTGGAGTTAAATAGGCAGAGTTTTGTGTGTGGACGCTGGCCTGTTTATTACCTGAGATAGCCTGTGGATTAATTTTAGGAATTACTACAGTCATCGTCTGCAATTGGGACTCGTGATTGTGAAGTTATGCTCAACGCCGCCGATTTTCAAATTGGAATACCTGCTAGCACCCAGCCTTTGGGATTTCCAGTACTCGTTGATACATTGGGGACCTTCTACTAATTGGGATCATTTTGGATCATCTGTTCGACTTGATTAACGCGAAAAAACTGCTATTCAGCCGTACAACATCGGATCAATATCGGCGATCATAATTTTGAATACTGATGGGATTACTACTTGGGCAATCACCTGGAGCGCGGATTCATTCGACTACAGTATCCTTTAGCATTGTAAGTTAATATTTAAACGTTGTACGATCATTGTGAAAAGATTGTGAAGTTATTTGTTTTTCAAAGGGGAATACCCCCATGATAATAAATACTCTGTTAAATCAAATATTGGTATAATTTTGTTGCACTTTTCGGTTGTGAATTGATCGTAACAACTGTATGGATTCGCTTTCGTTCAGTTATCAACCATCAAAGGCTAACCGCTCACTACCACATTCCACAGAATTGCGCGCTGTACAGTCTGACAGTAGCTGGCCCTCGTTCTTGTTCGTAATGGTAGGGCTGCCATGGCAAAAAAAAAAAAAAAAAAAAAAAAAATCGGCCATCCACTATTGTAATTATGAATGGCATTTTTTATCAAATTTTTGGCTGGCAAAAAAAAAGGTTTTGATCTGTCGTCGGCCCACACCCTCTTCCGGCGACCCCCTCCCCGTTTGTCGGATGCCTGTTTTACTTTAATGTGCTAGTAAAATTTTGCGGTAACAGGCAAATTTTCACCCGATTTCTCGCCTTCGGTAAGATCTCATCCTGGCGCCGCCCCTACGCATGATCTATTTTGGGCAATCGATTTCTGATCGTCATGTGTGTTACAAAGTTCGGGTAGTAGCATGTCGAAGAGGATAATGGAAGTGATAAAGTCTAATAAAGGAGGGGTAATTTTTTTACGTAATATGAACATTTGAAGAAAGTACATATCGGCGTACGCGGGAGGGGGTGTTGGGGTGTTCATACACCCCCTTTTTCGCACGGAATACCCCCTTTTCAAACGGTATCACCGGCCCTTTTTATCGTCAAAAGGGGATGTTTGAAAATGTGAAATCACCATGAAAACATGAAGAAAGTTGATTTTATTTTGGAGCTTGGATTTTGAGAAAAAAAAATTCGTAAGCTCCCCTCGTCGCCCCCCCCCCCCCGAGCGAGTTTCGGCGGCTGCGTGGACCGCGATAAATTGTGGACCTGGGATTTGAGGAGAAAAATATTTTGGTGACTACCCCCCCCCGCCCCCCCCCGCCGCTGAGCGAGTTTTCGGAGGTTGGTGTGACCAGGAAAAATGTGGACGCTTGGATTTGGAAAATAAAAAAATTCACGTGCGTACGCCAACCCGGCCCCCCCCCCCCCCCCGGAGCGAGTTTTCGGCGCTGCGGTGACCGAGAAAAATAAACATAGGATTGCCGCGGATGCAACACCCCCTTGGCAAAACCCTGCGTAACCACTAATGGAAAAGTTTAATATACAATTTGGAATGTGTCCCAAGAGAAGCAGAGTACCGTTTGGAAAGACTATTGTGTTTATGTGTCCTGTATCCTAGCATAAACTTAGCGGGTACAGACGATATAGTTTAATGACGACTTCATCGTCTTTACTTGTGAGTTGGTGGGAATACCCAAACAAAAGGAAGGAAACAAAATTGTGTGTGTCTGTACAATCATGTATGTAATTTCTATAGTTTTATTCAACTGACATTTTACCTCTGACATTATTACCTCTGACAGTTTTTAACCCCGACATTATTAGCGCTCTGACATTTTTACCCTCTACATTACCTCCGACATTTTAAACCGCTGACCATTTTTACCTCTGACTTTTTACGCTCTGACATTATTACTCTGACATTTTTAGCCATCTGACATTTTTACCTCCTGACATTATTCCTCTGACATTTTTACCTCTGTACATTATTAAGCCTCTGACATTTTACCGCTGACAATTTTACTCTGACATTTTACCTCTGCATTATTACCTCTGACATTTTTTACCTCTGACATTTTTACCTTCTGACATTATTAACCTCTGAATTTTTACCTCTGACATTTACCTCTGACATTTTACACCGAGTCCCGGTTCTACAGTGTACATAGACGATAAACCCTACCTTACCGCTTTTTACCTTTAAAACTGAGGTTTCTAGCTGCCTAATTATTTTGCTAAAGGTTCCCAGATGGCAATTGTTCTTCGAAATCGCCATTGTATTAACAATGTTAATTTTTTAGGCATGCAAGAAAGAGATCCCCTGCCTTACAACACTATTAACCAATTTCCCTTTAACACATCTGGTTTCGATCATGATGTTGGTGGAGTATCTACAGTTGAACGTTTCGTTGATGTATAGCTGAACGATTGGATACGTCTGCAATGACTTCGGGAGTTGCGGCCGACTGTAAGCTGACTTAGATCCAAGTCGTTGATGTCTTCATGGGTAGACGGGGCTTTGTGAAAGCTGATGATGGAATATATTCGCATTTCTGGTATCTTGGTGTCCAAAATTAAGACTTCTTCCAAATCTATGTCTTGTAATTTCCTTTAACCATAGCTTGTTTTGAATCAAACATGGACGCTACATGATCAAACTTGACGTTTTCGTTGATGTCTAACAAACGACATTTCAGTGAATTAGTTTGTACCCAGTCGCAAATTTGCATCAGACTTTCACCTTCGCAAATTATACACATCCTTTCCGCCAGGATATCAGCTCCAACGGCATTGGCAAGTAAAACTGTCTGGCGCCCTCATTCGAAAGAGAATTAATCTCTCTCACACAACAT
>JZLH01S0172998.1:28955-42981 GCA_001188425.1 Eucidaris tribuloides | reverse complement strand
TACAACTACTACTTCTACTATACACTACTACACACTACCCATATTAACATGTATAACCTTATAATGATACAAATTGCCTATACTTTTGGGTACTACATGTCGCACAACAATACAACATTTAGCACACAACCAACAACTACTGTTTACTATAATCTACGTTTTCTACCGCTACTAGCTACTTACTACTACTTCTATACTACCAATACTCTACTATTACCATTACCTAAGTACTACTACTACTACATAACTACATACTACACTACTACTACTACTACAGCACAACAACAATACACTATCTACTACTACTTAGTGTGGTCGATCGTTGCGGTATAGGAGTCTGTAGAGTGTTACTTACCACTACTATTTACTTCTACTTACTACTATACGGACGGACGGACCGAGACTACGCGACTACCAAACTGCTACTTCTACTTAGTACCACTACCACTATTTATTATGTATAACCTTATACTCTAGCAATTTGCACTACTTAGGTTCTACTGTCGCAAACAAGTACAACAACTACGAACAACAGTACAACAACAACTACTGCTACAACTTCTCTTAGTACTAGCTACTCTACTTATTACTATTACTACTTCCTACTTCACCAGCTACTGCTTACGTATTACTACTATACTACTTCTACTATACTACCACTACCGCCTGTTCTTTTTTTAGGTGCTAACTACTACTACTATCTACTATATTCTTCTACCCATACTGCTTACCTATTACTACTTTATCTACTACTATACACTACTACAACAGCTACTTCTAATACCCGTACTATTCTATTTTCTACAGATGGCTGCTAGTTACTACTACAACTACGACCGACGACATACGACGACTACAACTACTACTTGTATACTACCGACTACCACTATTAATCTGTATAACCTTATACTTCTTACGCACATTTGCGACTACTACTATTACTATCTACACTCTACAACATATGCCCTCTATTTAATATTTAACCCGACTCGCCTTCTAGCTCACACTAGCTCACTACCATGTTACTTACGGTACTACTACTTACTATTTCTACTTCTAATACCCGCTACTTAGTCAATTTTTCACCCGGGGATGCTGCTGCTTACTACTTCAACTACTCTATTACTACTTCTACCACTTCGCTCGTCACTATTATCATTAAAATACTTCTACCTGCTTTTACTTACCCACTTCCATATTCATAATTCTGTTATCGTTGTTACATGTACTTCCATCTCTTCTACCATGTCTACTTTGCTTACTAATACATGTACTAACTAAAACTATCAGTACTTATTCTATTTTTCATCTAAAATCCGCGACTACTAACTACACACTACTAGCTACTATCTATTACTACTACAAAAGTTTTAAAAGATATACTTACTACTAACTACTACTACTACCATCACACACCCCCCCCCCCCCCCCGCACTACTACTACCACCACCACCACCACCACCACTACTACTACCTCCATTTCTACCACCACCACCACCACTACTACTACCTCCATTTCTACCACCACCACTACTACTATTACTACTACTACTACAACAACTACTACTACTACTACTACTACTACTACTACAACAACAACAACAACAACAACTACTGCTGCTACAACTACTACTACTACTACTACCACTACCACTTCTACTATTACTACTACGACGACGACGACTTCTACTACTACCACTACTATTTACTTCTACTACTACTACTACGACGACGACGACGACTACGACGACTACAACTACTACTTCTACTACAACCACTACCACTATTAATACATGCATAACTTTATACTCTAGCACATTTGCTACTACTTTGGTACTACTGTCGCAAACAATACAACAATTTCACAGTAACAACTACTGCTACTACTTCTACTAGTACTACCGCTACTACTACTATTACTACTTCTACTACTTCTCCCAATACTGCTACTATTACTACTACCGCTACTATTACTACTTCTACTATACTACCACTACCGCTGTTACTACTACTACTACTACTTCTTCTTGTAATAGCGTACTACTACTATTTCTACAGATGCTGCTGTTACTACTTCAACTACTACTATTACTACTTCTACCACTTCCGCTGCTACACTATTATCATTAATACTTCTACTGCTATTTTACTACCACTCCTACTTCATTAATTCTATATCGTCTGTTGCATGTACTTCTACTTCTTCTACTATGCCTACTTCTGTTACTAATACATGTACTAATAAACTATCAGTACTATTCTAAACACTACACAAAAAGTAAGTTCCCCCTTATTCAAAATGCCGTATCTTTTTAACGAAATAATTTTGAGCAAAACAATTCTGAAGGAGTGTATCTGGACTCATTACCTAACTTCTGTGTGAAAACGTGATCGATGCGTCAAGTCATGCATGAGTGAGCACATATTAAAGGTAAAAGTTACTTTTCAAAAGTCACAAGGGTCATTTTGGGGGTTTTCTGATGCAGGATTTTGACAAAATCTGTTTCTGGTGAATGATTAAGCGCTATTTATGTTAATCATCTATCGTTTGACCCCCTTACACCTCCCTTGACACTTTTGCATATTTTACGCCAAGGTGAGCTCAATCTAAAAATGTCCGTCCTTCCTGAATTTTGAAATTGTAAAATCCATAAAGTTTATTGAAAAAATGAAATCCGATATTTTTCATCAACATGTATCTTTACATGTTGTACGAACATGAGAGGTTGTAACCATGTCATGGTTGAGTGAACACACTTTGTAAATAAAGCAAAAAATGCCATTATTTACCATTATTTTGGTATAAGAGACGACTCCTGTGACTTTTGAAAAGTGACATTTTTGCCTTTAATGCATGCTCACTCATGCATGTCTCGACGAATCAGTCGCATTTTCACACAGAATTTAGTCAATGAGTGTAAGAACACCCCTGCTAAATTGTTCTGCTCAAATTTGCTTCGTTAAAAAGTTATGGTACTTTGAATAAGGGGGAACTTACTTTTTTTATTTTATCACAACCGCGACTACTACTACTACTACTACTTCTACCACTACTACTACTACTACTACTACTACTACCTCCATTTCTACCACCAACACTACTCCTACTACTACTGCTACTACTACTTCCATAACACACATTCCATACTGTTCTTCTAGAGGAGGCGGCGATGATTTCATGCAGCCAACCCGTTTCTAGTAATTTGTAATGCCTCTTTGTTTTTGTGTGGTTGAAGTAGCTCTGTCCCACTTATGAGAAGGGTTCCATTCTAAGATATTCTAACACACAGGAATTAAACTCTGACTTTAGCCCAAGTGTGAAACATGAGGTGAAAAAATGAGAATGCAAAGTCATGAAAAACAGGAGAGGTTTTTGTTTACCGCGCCTCTTGACATGCACAACATATATATCGGATATGTACAAGTCGGCAAATCTTGCCAGTGAATCTCAATCATCTGAGTGCGTCCCCAACGTTCTTTTGCAGACAACTTTCTGTGATATGGAGAATTCAGATTAGCAGTTCTTCAGTCATCATCATACGCATATCCAGGGGTGTTTTGGGGTGTTCAAACACCCCCTTTGGCAAAAATGGGGTGTTAACACCCGGCCGCGACCGTGAAAAAATTTGGACTTGGGATTTGAAAATTCCTGGATACATCATCATTCCTGATCATCATTGTAACGAGATGAAACCATACACATCCGATGCTTCTTAAACTTCGATCATCGACCTTTCACCTTTAAACTCCATCATTGTTTTCATACATTATTTACCCATAATTATGGTACAGAAGTGTGACGTCATTCTGACTGAGAATATGTGTGGACAATGGCGGAACCAGTTGCAGCGCATCGAAGCTGGCTGTTTCTACCAATAGGAAAGCTGCAGTCAGCGCACTGAGTTAAGATTTGGCGATTGTCCCCATTTCCAAACCAGTTTAATTTTATCACTTTTGCTCTCTATGTGTCATTTAAATCACGTTAGCATGCAGTTCTTAACACGCTTAAGTTATCGTAGTTCAAAGACCGTAAGGGACACACGAACGTATAATTATGTAAGACTAACCAGACGGACCATTCGAAAACATTATGCTTCCGTCACCATTGGTAGGAAGCATTAGCACACTTTCAATTCCATTCGTTATGTTCCCTTTTTCATTCATGATTGCTTTATACGCAGTTTCTTGTGGAAATGGGATATGTCCCGGTGGCTACACGTGCAGATATCCTGTTCAAGGGGCTGAGCATGGATGCTTCAAATCAGGTAATATAGTGCTTGCTGGGACAATTACCTCTTAGACAATTACCCCCGGTCAATTACCAACCGAACAATTACCCCCTGAACAATTAGCCTAGGATAATTACCAAAAGGACTATTGTCTTGGGGTAATTATCCGGGGGTAATTGACATGGGCGGGTAATTTTCTGGGGGTAATTGTATGAGGGGAAATTATCCTGTGGGTAATTGTTCTTGGGTAAATGCACCTGGGTGATTGACCGGGGGTATCCAGTGGGTAATCTTCTAAATGTCCGAGGAAATTCCTGTCTGGGAGGTATGTCATGTCCGGGGTAAATGTCCTAGAATCATTTGTCCGGTGATATCTCGATCGAGAACGAGTCACAATCCTCTTCTCTTTCTTAAAAAAAAAGAAATAAACGAAAAATGTAAACAAGTTCACTCTTTAAGGAAAGAAAGATCCAGAATAATGTGTGTGTGTGTGTGTGTGTGGGGGGGGGGGTCACAGTGTGTCGAAGCATTTTGAGGTGACAAACAAACAAATAAAAGGTCACATATTTTGATGTGAAAAAGGTCATTATGAAATTGCCGATATGAGCGTGACATTTATTATGCTTATGCCACATTACGTATTATAACTATTCCCACAAAAATCAGTTGAGGATGAGTTCGCCTCCCCACCCCCCCCCCCCCATCGACCTGTCGCAGCTACAGGGAGTGTATTTGAAGAATATGGTCAATCACAAGTAGTTGTTTCTGTAAGCTTTTCACGACAAAAGTTTAGGAAAATTGTGAACGAATTTCAATGATAAATTTCACATTTTATTGCAGTGACTTGAAGACACACTCTTGAAACCCCTAGAAGGCCTTAGAATTACTTGCATGATGAACTACATTTTACTATGAATTTCACTTGAAATTCACTGCTTAGTCTGAATTTATCTCTCTAGACTATTCTGACAAAATGGGCCACGGCCCCTGTTAATCGAAAAGTAAAGAAATCAAATAAAAAACGGAACTAGATTAATGCAATGTGGTATATCTGCCCTTCTTCGCTAGTTCTTCAATGCCATGACCATCCCCTTTATTAGATTTGATTTATATCTCATACCCATTATTAATAAGTTCATGATTTTCAATTGTTCCAGCCCTTTGTAACACGGAACATACCTTACAAGAGTTTGCCTATGGTATACATGTATTTAACCTTTAATCTTTAACCTTTGCAAAACTTACTCAATACTTATTATTAAGCTTCTCACCAAACAACACCGCTACTTGACATTAGTCACTTAACTATATATATATTATCATATAACATGATGGCAGTTCATGCAAAGTTTAATTGACTTTTGAAATTCCCAGCACGCCACAATACCAAATTAGACACTCTGCATTACAATTCAGTTAAGTTAATTTTTTTCATTTATTTATTTCCACATTAAACAATATTACAAAGATTGACGTATAATGTACATATTAAAATTTTTGGGGACCAATGGGAGCACAATTAGTATGATTATTGATAAAAAAAAGGCCCCATGGAGTACATACATGATGTATGTCGATAAGCAACATACATACAATCAAAGGCAAAAGAGCATAACAATGTACATGAATATTTATAGGTATCGATTATTTCTACCTAGGAGATGGTTGAGTGTAAAAGCACATTATGGTTTTTGTGACAGATTAACTATAAACTATTTTTAAATTGTTTGGGAAATTTAAAATTTTTAAAACTTGTAGGTAAACTATTCCATAGTACAGGACCTTGCAGCTGATTTGGATAGTTCAGTACCTATTAAGGGAGGGTGAAAATCAGACGTATATTTGGTGTTGTAAGAATGAATATTACAGTTTATGCTGTGGTCACAAATACAAAAAATGGCCTGCTTGGCGGCGGGGCGGCGAGTTTTAGCCAATTTCTCCCGGTCACCGAGCGCACCCGTCCAAGCTCCGCTGGTTTTTAGGGCATCGGTCGGTCGCCGCTGAAGTTTTAGCGCGCAGTTAAAATTCTGGCGGCACCTACTCGATTTCACTCGCCGCCCAAAACATGCCCGGTGCCCGGGCTGGCCCCGCCCAGGCACCGACCTAATCGAGCGGTCGCCGTCGAACGAATTAGGTAAAAAAATCGATGCCGCTAAATCAAAGGCTGCCGAATGGTTGCTGCTGGGAGATCGGTCGGTCACTGAGCGGTTGCATTCAAAATTGGTCGGTATCCGGATGGTGCCTGCTCGGTGCATGCCCGGATATCGCTAAGGCACTCCTCAGCGCGCTCCACAAGAGACAACAGCTAGATTTTTGTACGAAGTTTTGAAAAAGGCCACCTACATTTTTACAGTTTTCATTGAATAAAAATGTCAAAAGCACAGGAGAAAACCAAGGAAGCAGGAGAAAAAAGGCAGTATTGTTAATGGCCAGCGTGGCAGCCACATAAAATTAATAGAACCAGATTGCCTGTCAATGAAATTTCCCGGAGGAGACCAGCAGTCAGCCGTCAGTACGCCTTTATACCTACAGGTCCCTGCCGATCACCGATTTCTTAAAAATCGCCCGATGGCCGGTGGGAGATCGCCAAATCACCTGATGACCAGTGGGAGACCGTCTGGGAATCGGTTAGTCATCAGTCGGTCACTGCCCGGTCGCCGCGGAGAAGCTTCTTCGATTTTGCCCATTCTTGACCTGAAACTGAGCGGCGACCGACAGGAAATCGGCAGGGCACCACCTGGACATTGCTGAGGCTTTACAGCCCTCTGAACTTCTCCAAACAGGGGGCAGGGGGCCCTCCCCCCCCCCCGAAAAAAAATGCGACAGGAAAAAAATGCCCTTTTTTCAAAATGAAATGTGTCCTTTGTGTGAAAAGACACCTTTTTTTAAATCTACGCGTTTTAGTCCCTGACGATGATTCTCTTTTCTTATTATGTTATGGTTATATTGTCTTCTTGTTTCATTCATTTTCTTTCTTTTTTGCACCTGACGGGGCGCGTACATGTATACAGTGCAGAGAAGACATAATTAGATAAATTATGTTCAACGAACATTTTGTGCCTAAAAAGGGCATTGCATCTCATCTTAATGCCCTCATGGGGTAGCAAATTTAGGCACTTAACTGTTTGCCCCACTACCCCCCCCCCCCACTTTAATTATAAGGCCATTTTTTAAAAGATAAATGTGCCTTCTTTTGGTTTGTACCCATACTGAGTAAAGTGAAACCTTTTTTGAAATATACGCACATTCGTTCGTCACTGAATGTGGTTTTCTTTTGTTATTGCTATTGTTTCTTTTATGTAAACACAACAAAACAGTAACTACCCCCTTTTTCAAAATACCATAACTTTTGAAAGAAATGGTTTTGAGCAAAGTGATTTGGCAATAGTGTTTCTGAACTAAACACTATACAAAAAATAAGTTTCCCCTTTTTGAAAATTCCATAACTTTTTAACAAAATGATTTTGAGCAGAATAATTTGGCAGGAGTATTTTTGCACTCATTGACTAAGTTCTGTGTGAAAATGTGATTGATCCGTCAAGTCATGCATGAGTGAGCACGTTAATAAAGGCAAAAATATCACTTTTTAAAAGTCACAAGGGTCATTTTGAGGATTTGTGATGCAGGATTTTGACAAATTCTGTTTCTGTTGAATGATTGAGCGCTATTTATGTTTATCTGATTTAAGGAGAAGAATCCTCTTTTTCTTTAACAGAACTTTGCGTATTCTACAATGTGCATCATGACTGTGTAATTTATGAAGTATATTTGATTCATTATCGTTTAGTTGGGGTATTTGGCAGCAGTTATTACTCAAAATTGGACCTGGTATAATGCTCAGTCACACTTTATTAAAAAACACAATTTTGCTTTATATTTATTTTATAATGTTTGTCTAAATCGAAATATATTGTGGACATTTGGTAAGAACCAGAACGAACGTTTTACGATTGAGGATTTTATTTTTTCCCAAAACTGCTCCAAACAAACTATAGTATGGGTCAAAACACTCATTATTATAAAATGAAGATCAAATGTTATATAGACAGATGTTTTTCATCTTTTTAACACACTGCAAAAATTCTGAAATTTGATTAGCGCCAGAATAGACAACAAAGCCGGTTTTACAACTTAAAATATCAAAATTTTCCAATCGCTCGCCATGCTCGCTCGCGGAGTAGGTGTATATCATGTTTTAATAATTGGAACCCACTTCAAAATGGTTTTGCTCAAGTAACATTACCGCGAAAAACAGCTATCTCAAGCAGAAACGTTGGATCTAGACAGATCTTAATTCTTCATCTTTTAAAACACTACAAAATATTCAGAGCTGCAATTAGCGCCAGTATAGACCACAAAGCGGGTTTTACAACTTAAGATTTCCGAATTTTCTCAAACCGCTTGCTCGCTACGCTTGCTCGCAGAGTAGGTGTATATATTTCATTTTTAATAATCGGAACCCACTTCAAAAAGGTTTGGCTGAAGTTACATTACAGCAAAAAACAGCTTCTTCAAGCAGAAACCTAATCTGATGGTAAAAATATATGCATGCACCCAATGCCCTTTTTGACATAAGTGCCCCCTTTTTCGCTTGCCCCCCCCCCCCAAGAAAAATACGTTCCGCCACCCCAGTCTCCAAACATCGTTGGACGATGCCTAAATTCTAGCGGCACCCAAGCAGGATATAAATCGGGCGGTCGCCGCTTTCATTTGTGACCGCAGCATTGCCAAACAGGTCTTTTTATGCATAGTTGCTTTAATGATTTATTGCCCTCATCTAGCTATTCAAGATTTATATTTATTTTATGTTACGGTCACAGATGAAAGCGACAACCGCCCGATTTATAGCCTGCTCGGGCGTCGCTGGAATTTAGGCATCGCCCGACGATTTTTGGAGAAGTTCAGAGGGCTGTAAATCCTCAGCGATGCCTACGCGGTGCCCCGCCAATTTCCTGTCGGTCGCCACTCGGTTTCAGGTCAAAAATTGGCAAAATCTCTCCGTGCAGCGACCGGGCAATGACCGACTGATGACTAACTGATTCCCGAACGGTCTCCCACCGGTCATCAGGCGATTTGGCGGTCTCCCACCGGCCATCGGGCGATTTTTAAGAAATCGGTGATCGGCAGGGACCTGTAGGTATGAAGGCGTACTGACGGCTGACTGCTGGTCTCCTCCGGGAAATTTCATTGACAGGCAATCTGGTTCTATTAATTTTATGTGGCTGCCACGCTGGCCATTAACAATACTGCCTTTTTTCTCCTGCTTCCTTGGTTTTCTCCTGTGCTTTTGACATTTTTATTCAATGAAAACTGTAAAAATGCAGGTGGCCTTTTTCAAAACTTCGTACAAAAATCTAGCTGTTGTCTCTTGTGGAGCGCTGAGGAGTGCCGTAGCGATATCCGGGCATGCGCCGAACAGTCACCATCCGGATGCCGACCAATTTTAGATTCAACCGCCCAGTGACCGACCAATCTCCCAGCGGCAACCGTTCGGCGACCGGGTGGCGACCAGGTGGCGACCGCGGCAGCGTTTGATTTAGCGGCTTCGAGTTTTTACCCAATTCGTTCGACGGCGACCGCTCGAGTAGGTCGGTGCCCGGGCGGCGTCCGCCCGGGCACCAGGCGTGTTTTGGGCGGCGAGTGGAATCGAGTATGTGCCGCCAGAATTTTAACTGCATGCTAAAGCTTCAGCGGCGCGAATACCGATTCCCTAAAAACCAGCGGTGCCTGGGCGAAATTGGCTAAACCTCGTCACCCCGCCGCCGAGGAGGCCAATTTTTGTATTTTTGACCACATCATGAGTAACTATGCTTTGAATTGGCATAATCTTCGTACGTGAGAACAAGGCGGTTGATGGATGCAAATAATGAGAATGTGTGATTATCCGGATTGCTCTTTTTTGCAATAAATGATGCGTTTCAAATTACTTTTGGATGAAAATCCCCTTATTACAGCGTAGTAACTCAAAAGAGATGAAATTAAAGAATGGTACAAGAGTTTTGAGGCATGTTGGGGCAAAAAGCATAATTTTCTAGAATTCCACTGTTTCTAGAAACAAATGGTTAATGAGTATTCCATGACAGTTTTTCATCTAGTATTACACCTAAAAACTTTGTACTTGTAAGATGATTAATTGTTTTACCTTTATAATATAGGTGCAGATTATTGAAATCATAAATGCGGGTTCCAAAATTCAATGTGTCAGTCGTTTCAAAATTTTAGAACAATCTATTGGCCTGCATCTCGTCGTTTATTTTTTTTTCAATTGCAAATTCATGATATTAAAAAGTGGTGGTAAATTAGTACCAGACATAATATACACTAGTATCGTCGGCAACAAGAATATAGTGGAGCAACTGGGAACATTTAGGTAAATCGTTGATTAAATTAAGAAAAGAAGAGGTCCAAGAATTGACCGGGAATAAGTTAATAATGGCTTGCATTAAGTATCAACAACAATCGTATCAACATGCTCTACATGAACGGAATGACTTTAGTTTTCTCACATATCTATAAAACCGCTGTTTTTCAGTAACCAATATTATTTGATTTGATTTTGATAGGTACATCCAGCGCCTCTTGCAATTCGGCGACTTGTCCTGGTGGATCTTCGTGTGTGCCGGCTGCAGGTGGTACTGAATCAGGATTTTACTGCATGTAAAGAATTAAATAATCGCCAAAAGTACTGAGATGTTCATCGAATATTCTGAACGAGGTCTTCAAGAATAAACATTTTTTTTGAAAATAATATGCGAATAAAATGAATAACACCCCCAAAATATGTTAATATATAGTAACGTCATCAATACAATGTTTCACCGAGGGAAAAAAATTAGTACACTTAAGTAATTTAATTAAAGGTGGGGATGGGAGGGGTGGAATCGCGGCTACTGCCCGCATAGCTGATTGACTGGGGTTTTTTTACCTTTAACCCATCACTTTATGTTTCTTCAGGTTGGACTTTCTAAGCAAATGTTATCGACTTTGAAATTGTTTCAAGAAATATTACTGAAGTTCAAAATGTTTTTGGTCACTGTCGTGTTCGTCAAAATGATAACTTTCAGCTGTTCACAAAAAATACCTATATCCCAACTAGCTTTACAGATCAAAATAGTCAGGTAGATCTAATTTACTTGCGAAGATAGGCCGATTTCGTTGCAAATCGGATGGGTTCACTATTGCACAAGGTCCGTCCCTTTACCAATTATCAGAACAAGGCAATACCTCACTCGTAAAAAAGTCCATCAGAGTGAACATTTTCATATAAAGTGGATGAATAAGATAAACATTGATACAATCTGTAGGAGACGAAAGATATTAGAGGCAAACTGTGAAGTTGATGAAAATAAACATAATGTGCGAGTTTTCATAAAATAATAAATGGCTCGAGTTAAGCCACAATACAGCAATCAATCATTGAATAGTTATTTTTTCATAGAAAGGTCTTGCACGTAAGATGAAATGACCTTTCAGCATGTAACGTTTCACTGCTCAATTATAATTAACAAAAACAGATTACACATTTGATCTTTGATCTACGTTGAGACGCATTTGGACTGACGTGTTACTAGGTTATTGGTCTCAAGAAAGCCTAGCAGGTAAATTTGAACGTGTGACCTTTAATGACCTCAGGCCTGGACACGTGACTTTTGACAGGATCACAACACGAGGATCCATAAATGCGCCTCTTGACCATGTTTACCAAGTTATGTGTCACAGGAGAATCTTGCTAGTAAACTTTAGTTGTATCTAGATTTTCTAGCAGGTAAAGTTAAACATTGGTTTGTGACGAATGAAAAAACGGACGGATAGATGTCATTTGAATCCCGTGGGCTCACCTCCTTTAGGGCCGAGACAATCTTGCTTACAGGCAGGAAAAAAATAACAACATAGATCTTTATCGGCAGAATTAATGGTTACCCAAACATAATATACAATTATGAGACGAACACTAAGAAAGTAAGGACTATTATATACGAGTAGATTACACAGATACAGGTACATATATATATAGGCCTATATAAGTAAAGTCAAATGTCATAATATTATCGTTTTTTTCTATTCTTAAGTGTATTGAGATGAGTAAGGACGGCTAATAATGCTGTATGCCAAATTAGACATTTTCGCCATTCCAATGAAAAATTACATTTTATCTTATAAGATAAAATATTATTTACATAAAGCCTTACATTATTTATCTGATTAATTGTGGTAAATATCTTGGCAGATCATTCTAAAGCATTCAGTTCCTGCAAGAAATATTACAGTTTTATTATAATGCTACATATATAACTCAAAGTTAGTGTAATAATGTCTGAATTTATGGTGTGCTTTTAATGCATCCAACAACGCCTTTCA
Source organism: Eucidaris tribuloides (assembly GCA_001188425.1). NCBI lineage: Eukaryota > Metazoa > Echinodermata > Echinoidea > Cidaroida > Cidaridae > Eucidaris > Eucidaris tribuloides. The sequence continues at coordinate 30,394 of JZLH01S0172998.1, read as the reverse complement.
TCTTCAGTAGTGTTTACATAAAACATTTTATTGTACTGGAAATAAAACGAACAGTTTAACATTTGTTTCACTTCGTGCGTTATTGAGAAAGTACATTGCATGCCGTCGTATGGATGTGTGTGTGTGTGTGTGTGTGTGTGTGTGTGTGTGTGTTGTTGTGTAGTGTAGTCGTACGTGTAGTGTGTGTGTGTGTGTGTGTGTGTGTGTGTGTGTGTGTGTGTGTGTGTGTGTGTGTGTGTGTGTGTGTGTGTGTGTGTGTGTGTGTGTGTGTGTTTGTGTGTGTGTGTGAGTGTGTGTTTGTTTGTGTGTGTGCTGTCACACAGCAATACTTGTGGGGTATCGTATGAGTACGGGAAAACCCTTGTGGGGTATTTTTTGCTTGTAGGGAATAAATCGGGTATCCCTAAGAATATAGACCGCATATAGCGCTACAACGCTAAAACATAAGCATTCTGTACAGGGTACCCTGGAAACATCGTTATATGTATTTTTGCTCTACTAGTTACTACAGACGATACTTTTGGAGCCAGAGTCTGTCAGGGAATAAATCAGGTACCCAACTAAGAAATATATAGCCGCTATAGACGCCGTAAACATAACCAGCTCTTCCGTAAGTTTACCCCTGGAATACATGTTTACTGGATTTGTTGCCTCTACTATGTCTACTACATACAACGTAGGAACCAGAGTTGAGCGGAATAAATCAGGGCTATCCCACTAAAATATAGCCGGCTATAGACGCTCAAACATAACAGCATTCTGTAAGCTGTACCCCTGAAAACATGTTTTATGGATTTATGGTTACTATGTCTACTTCACATAGACAACTTGTGAGACCCAGAGTTGTAGGGATAATCAGGTATCCACTAAGAAATATAGCCGCATATAGACGCTAAAGACATAACAGCATTCTGTAATGTATCCTGGAAACATGTTTAGGATTTTTGTCTACTATGTCTACTTACATAGACTACTTGTGCGAGACCCAGAGTTGTAGGATAATCAGGTATCCATAAAAATTAAGCCGCATATAGGACGCGCTAGAAACATAACAGCATTCTGTAAGTTAACCCCTGGAAGAAACATGTTATGGATTTTTGCCTACTATGTCTACTTACATAGACATAACTTGTTCGGAGACCCAGAGATGTAGCCGGAATAGATCAAGGTATCCACTAAGAAAATATAGCCGCGCATATAGAGCGCCTAAAACTAACAGTCATTCTATAAGTGTACCCCTGAGGAAAATGTTTATGGATTTTTGTCTACTATTCTACTTACATAGACAACTTGTGAGACCCAGAGTTGTAGGAATAAATCAGGTATCCCACTAAGAAATATAGCCGCATATAGACGCCTAAAACATAACAGCATTCTGTAAGTGTACCCCTGGAAACATGTTTATGGATTTTTGCTCTACTATGTCTACTTACATAGAC
>JZLH01S0172998.1:7755-20749 GCA_001188425.1 Eucidaris tribuloides | reverse complement strand
GATTTGATTGATTGATTGATTGATTGATTGATTGATTGAGTGATTGATTGATTGATTGATTGATTGCTGTGTAATATCTGAATTAATTTATGCTTTATATTGAACATGTACATGTTGTTTATTTTTTTGTAAATCATATTTAGTCTTCGGATTTTCTGTTTAATTTTCTTATCCACTCTAAACCTACACTGAATTAAAAAAAAAAAAGGAAATGCTGAGCTTGTATTTTATTCTGTTCTTGAATATTTGTTAAAGATCTGCTATGTAAGAAATTTTATGTCTCATGTATCATTAAATATTTAGTGTTATGAAACATATTTAGAATGTAATCATTTTTTATATTATATTATGGACAATATAATCTCTTGTTGTGTCATGCTGAGGGAAATAAGAGTATAAACATTGGGATTAAAGCCAGTGGATCTCATTTGCAAACATCCCCGCAGCCCAGGAAAAGATAACCCATAACCTTAGGCTATTGATGAAGGGCATGTCTGTGAAATCTGGGGGTCAGTAATTACGTAGAATTTGAAAAATGCGAAAGAAAAACAATAGCCGCTTAGTGTATGTTCTATGGTAGGAATTTTCCTCTCGCGAGAAAAAAATCAAATCAGAGTCTAGCGGTCACTATAATTCCACTAAAACTGAGTTTCTAGCTTTTATATTTTGCTAAAGGTTCCCAGATGGCATTTTCTTCTAAATGTCATTGTATTTACACAATGTCAATTTCTAGGCATGCAAAAGAGATCCCCTGCCTTTAAATATTAAAACAAAGCAAAATCACACACAGACACACACAAACACATCAATGGGACATACATAGTACCTGCACACAAACATGCACACAAACATGCACACACACACACACACACACACACACACACACACACACACACACACACACACACACACACACACACACACACGACACCACACACGACACACACACACACACACACACACACACACACACACACACACACACACACACACACACACAACACAACACACACACACACAACACACACACACACACACACACACACACACACACACACACACACAAACACACTGCAGGATCAGGTGAGAGGAGCTTTATTATTTTAAGCTATGCCTCTAATTCTCTCCTAATTTAATTTCTCACATTCTATATGATTATGATGTACACTAATGCATGAGTACGTATATTTCAATGGGTAATGTAAACTGTCAAAGCGCAATTCAACCACTTGTTGAACCGAAAAAATGTCTTAAAAAATAGACTCATATTCATGAATTATGCCTGAATACAATAGTGCAATGAGCAGGCTACATGAAAAAAACAAAAAAAGTACAAGTATCATATAACTTAAATTTAAAAGATCGTGCCCTTTTCAGTAATTGAGTAACTTCATCAAGTAAGTGCTGACTTCCTATATCCAACACACGTTTCTGAGATGTAAAAAGAAATTCCAGTGGTGTGTGGGTAGTGGGTAGAATGTTTGTAATGGAAATTACCGATTCTCAAAGGGGCAGTAAATAGAAATAAACAATAAAAATGAATTGTAGGCATTACAAGCCCATGACACTTTATCAGTTTTTCGTTTGGGAACAATTTTTAGTTTGTTTGTTCGTTTGTGTGTGTGCGTGGTTTTTTTTGGGGGGGGATGGGAGGCTGATTATATCAATTGGAGTCAATAGATAAAAGTATAACTGATACACATCCAAACGGAGCGACAATAGAGTTGATTCAAAAGATAATATCTACTTATCGACGCATTTACAAATCAAACCAGGCGATATTGTGGGCAATTTACGTGGGCATTATAGACTGGGCGGACCAATAAACCTGAAACATGATAAGGAAAAGCCGACTTGTATGGTCAAGACACGAGCAGAAAAATAAACCAAAAAAAATAAGTGATAAAGAAAAAGAAATGGCGGGTTCTAAATCAACGACTCGTTCTGGACTTGTTTATCTAGGCTGAAGATACCCGGATGAGAAATTACCCCCAATAGAACCCGTTTAATAGTCCCAAGTTTTACTTTGTTCTGGTGGTATTATGAATGAGTTCTGGCCTTATCCTTCCCCGGAGCTGTTCTCCACGTTAGCAGTTAATGGTATTCGTATTCACTGGAGCTAAACTAACACGCCATTTGTAGTGCGTTGTAGCTTGTTGCTCTTTTACTTGTAATCCTCCTTACCCACAAGTCGGTACCAACTTTTTTCCCCGACATATACACAACAACAACAACAACAACAACAAAGAATATAGCGGAATTACTACAAAGATTACATTCTGTCTTGTTCATCACATCTGTTTTTGTGTAACGGTATAGAAAGTACGCGATGGGAGCTCATCAATGAACACTGCATCTTTTTAGCTGACCGGCACGGTGTAAAGCCCGTCTTGTGGCCGGATTAGTCCGCCGTCGCACCTAACTGCGGGGCACGCTTATTTCGTCTTTTAAAACTTTGGGCTACTCTTGTTTCTTGTCGCTCGCTATAATGACGGGATTTTCGACTTTCGCTTAACGGGATCGACACAATACAAGATGAGAGAACGTGAGGGATTTGACAGTCGACAAGTTTGACAAACAGATCAACATTGGGGTTCGGGTAGTAGCCATTACTGCTAATATAACATACTCCATTAATATTTAAATTCAGCTTTGGTTTGGAGCCTTTCTTCTCTGCAAACAAGCTCTTCCTAGGCAAATAACCATGACAGCGTGTTGTCGAAGTGGTGTAAATTGAATTAAACTGTTATCCATTTGAAGTGATGCCAGCGCGCTATCAGACATACACGAACAATAATCGACGGACGTTCTTCTCGTATTCATTTTTCTTATTAATTCCAGAAATTTGCGAAAGAAATATAAATTCACATTTCTACGATTAGCGAGTTCCTCATCTTCAAATCGACATCATCCATCAACGAATTTTATCCCACGATCTAAAGCACCATATTGCTTTTTCAGGCAAAACTTTGGAGAGAAAATTTTTGTAACAATTTCCTTTCAAGAAAACGTCAAATTTTATCTCGCAGTGACATCAGTATCAAATTTAATCAGGGCGTTCGGAAGTGTCGACGGGTGTCAAGTTCTTGTTATGGAGAAAACCTGCTACCCTGGCACGGGTCACCTGGACCCTACCTACAGACCGCGGACCCCTCCGGCAGGGATGGGCGAGAGATCCCTGTTGTCCACTCACTCTCACTCTCTGCCCAGCCACTCGACTCTGCCTGGCTATGAAAGTAATCATGCTGCTGTCCATTTCAGCGCGTACAACACGTGCTCGCAACCTATGAAGTAAGTTTACATTTCTTTATTCCAGTAACAATTTAAAAAAAAAAATCATTCTCCTTATCTTCATATGAAGTTTTGTTTCAGCTTATGTTTTTTTTTCCTTTTTTAAATTACTTTTTGGTTCTATATTCTTTGGAACTGAGTTAATACTTGAGACCAAGCCCCTACACTATCATGATCTGTATTGCCGAAAACAAATGTTCATTTCCATTATCTCGTGGCCAACCAATAAGCCACCATCGTCACTTAGTTAGCCAAATGAACACTTAATAAGTTCAGTCTTCAAAACAACAAATTTTCTTATTTTTCTGGTGCAAATATTGTAGTGATCTTAAAGGATTTAAAAGACTTTATTTAAAAATAAAGATTATTAACTCCCCCCTTTTATCAAAGGAAGAACTCATTTTGTTATGTAACCACATTTTGGCTCATCTGCGATAATTAAAAAACTAGTTTTTCTCAACTTCAAGGTTTTTCTATGTACATGATATAAATTTCACGACCTATTTGTTTAATAATGAGTATCCAACAATTGACATTATTTTTTGCAGTCATATTTCATTGAAAAGGCATTTTGAAATCATATCTGTACACTTACTGACACGGTATAAGATAATTCGTTCAATGAGTAAAATTCTGCTTCTCAGTTAACCGTTAACTTCGAAATGGTTATGTTCTGCATGGCTTATAATATTATATTTGAGTTAATGGATGACAGAAACAAATGCCAAAATCTGTGCTTAATCGAATAACAAATTCAACAGATATCAATAATAATATATGATCAATTAAAAGTTGATTGGTTATGTTATACTTATTTTTTACTGACAAGTGATGCATGCATTGATAACAAATCAGAGATCCATGAAAGGTACAATCGCATGTATATCATTTTTGCAGGCGTTTACAATTGTAAAACTTGGAATTAATAGTATTTAATGTTAGATTTTGCAAAGTTTTCTCTCACACGACAAATTATTCATACTATTCTTCAAACCAAATAAATTACATTCACCTATTCTCATGAATTTTAACAGGACAAGTACAAGCATATTTTAAATTAATTTAAACTTAAAATAAACTTCACGTCATAAGTTTACGTGGATGGCTGTATTTGCAAATGTGGCACATGTTTCGAGGAATAGGGTTTGAAAACATCATACATTTTGTAAAACTGCTGTCCACGGGTTATAAGTTTTTAGACATCACACGCATACCGACTAGAAATCCAATATATACCTTGTCAAGTTTGAGTACTTAGGTTTAAAGTGAAAATACAATGTTGTACAATATGACAACAAACTATTTTCAACTTTCAATATTTTTTGCAAAGTATGTTGTCGTAAATTAGATGCATAACGATGAACTCATTAAAAATTCGTTTCTTTTATGGTAATTTCGTAAATCTTGGCATATCCTTAATGTACAATGTTTACGTGAAGACTTGAGTCAAAAGCAATACAGTTATTTATAGCATAACAACCCCATTTATTCAACTGACCCTAACAAACAAATAATGAATTTGCATGAAAGTATGGGCGTATAAGCACGATTTTGCAAGGAACAGACACGTGTTCCCCAAAAATGAACCTATAATAAAAATGTAAATTTATTTACCGAATGGTTTGTTATGTTGTTTTACTATTGATACGCGCAATTCTACTTTTGAACGTACAAACTGTTGATAGTTGATGTTTCATATTTTCTGTGTATGTCGTTATTTGTATTCTGCGAGGTATGGTAATGTTTGTAGGCTAAGTGGTTAGCATAGGATAAAGATTAGAATTATAATTAGCACGCGAGAAGGTCATCTTGATTTGGAAAATTGTGATAACTTGGTTAAAATCGTTTTCTGGTCCAAAATGATTCCAAGAAGTTGAGAACAAGACAGATTGTAATGATATTCATACTTAATAAATTGAATTTTGAATTTAAACATGTTAAATATGAAATACGGCAGATTATCGTGATGGGCTGCCACTTGTACCAAAAAAGTTTTCCTCACCTACTTTATCCAATACATATCCATATATCTGAAACTACAACTTTTGGTTGGGATGAACAAAAGATGGAACTTACTAATATGGAGTTTTGGCGTTTAAACACCGAATACCGTATATCTTTCACCGTCATTTAATGACATTTTCTTTCAAGGATGATTGAAAATTGCCTGGACAATAATATCGTGCTAGAATTCGACAGATTAAAGTAAATGCGTTAATCGAATTTCCACCAGGTATAGAACCCGGACAATATTGCAAAGATTCAATAAAAAAATTGAACTCTGATGTCTGCACCATGTGAAATTGAGTGAAATTGAATGGGCAATTATACACCCCAGAATAAAAACACAAGAAAGTTATGCAGCCACTATATGCAGCATAATTATCCGTAAATGAACGTCGTGCAGTATATGATGCCCTTTTTTATTGTAAAACAGCAGTCAAAAAGGAAAACTGGTGTGGATCGTTTAGAAACACACAATTTTCAGAGCTTCATTTTTAGACCTTTTTGAAAAATACCAATAGCATGAAGGATTATGTAGCTGATATTTAAAGGCTCTATATAACATTGTGGAAGACTGTTTTAAAAAATTGTCAAACTTTGCTATCTGAAATATCTGACAGTGTTTGAAATGTCAAATTAACACCCTAGAACACAAAAGTTCTGACAGTTATGCTGTTACTTGTAAAATATGTACAGATAAAAATTGGCACATGAATTATTCTCGGCTGATGAAAATTTCTGCAACACAGCAGTCTATGGGGGAAAACTGGGATGGTCTCTCAATGATTTTTACATTTTTAAAGCACGTAATAATCATTTTGAACTGTAATATTGTCAGGGCTTCATTTTTACACCTTATCAAAGACACTAGTAGCATGAGGAATCATGTAGCTCACATTTTTTTAGATGGAAATATTGTTATACAATGCCTGTAAAGTAGATCCATTGTTAAACAACTCCTTATTAAGTATAATGCATTTATAAGCCCATTTGTCATGTGCATATTCAAATGTACTGAATCATCATCACTAAAAAAAAAATCTTCTCAGGTACCAATTTACTACACCTGTGTTACACTTTCATCTAGTGATATTTTATGTAAAGAACAAATTCCTCACATTGAATGACAGAGTGTTGCTAATTTGATACTACTACTACTACTACTACTACTACTACTACTACTACTGCTACTACTACTACTACTACTACTACTACTTCTACTGCTGCTGCTGCTACTACTTCTACTACTACTACTACTACTACTACTACTACTACTACTGCTACTACTAATACTACTACTAATAACAATAACAATGACAACAAATGCGCTAAAATCCACCTATCAATGTAAGTTCTTATTGCGCAGTTACATATAATACAGGAGAACATAACACATTTACAATAGAAATGAATAAGTGATAATCACGGTTAAAATGTATTTTCATGAGATGAGTTTTTACGTTAGATTTAAATTGTTTTAAGGAGGAAGTCAATTTTATTTCTTCCGGTAGATTGTTCCACAAACGTGGTCCGGCAGATAAAAAATATCTTCTACCCCATGATCTATTGACAACAGATTAAGTGTAAAGAAGTTTGTTACTGATCTTTAAGTATAATAAAAACACCTCTTTTATTTCTGCGAGTTTCTTATTAACTCTGTTTGTATGATCTCTTATTCGTCATTTTCTCAGAATCTGTACTATTAGACTGGAATTTACCTGGGTTTTCAAATCTGTTTTTTTTCTGATCGTTACAATAACGTCGTTCCTACGAAAGCAGCACGCAAATTGAAACTGCAAACTCGATTTAAGTGCAAGCTAATCTTTCTATAAATATCATAACATATGTAGAATAGTCTGACTTCGTATCAATGCAGTTTCCATCTCGTTCCCAATTACAAAAGTGTCACTAAAAGTGGCATTAGTCCATTAACTTTGATGAATCAATTTGATTGAGTGTCATTAAAAAAACTCAACATCACGTTTTAGTTGTACATTCTCGTTTAAAGGAACTAAACATTTACAATTAGGTTGAAGAACATTCCCTTTTCACGCAGTTCAATCACACGCCTGATAAAGCCCATGCCTGGGAAATCCCGACCCATTCATTCCCATGCATATATGAATGAAGTCTGTTTTTATGTTTTTCTGAGTTTAAATTAAATCAAACTGCTTACTTTTACCTCTTTGCTTTGTTTTCTGTGGCACACCTTAAATTTGTGAAATTATAAGCTTCTCAGAAGGGATTGACTTTAAGTGAACATCAAGAAGACTTTTCAAATGTATTCAGATTATTCAAATGTTTGATCTCCGAATACCGTTTTATGGAACATATTCACCAATTTAAAGTAATATCTTTGGATTCATTAAAATGCTTTCTACAAACCTTGAAAAAAGAAAATACATTTTGGCCATACTTAATAAATGTAAATAGTTTAAAATCCGTTTACATAACTTTGCATATTAGTAGGTGAATCTGAGTACAATAAATTTCCATGCGCACGCCATTGTACTAGACAGCAGTTTTGAAAATTTATTAACAGGTTTATCAATAAAAAAAATTGTGAATGATAAATGGCGGCAAGCATTTGTTCTGCTAGTTGCATCCTCTTTCATTTGAATGAAATCTCAATTGAAAAACTCAAGCTTTCATGATTAATACAAATAACATATATAAAATGTAATTTGTGAATATCAAGTCGTGCTTTACTACTCGTGCGGCTAAATGAAGATTTGTTCGTGTGAATACTAAATTTACACTTCTTGTTAAAGTAATCCAAAGTCATTCGAAAGTTAAAATTTGCAACAAACAACACAAGTATTAAGAAGGGGGGTAAGATTGAAATGGGGAACCTACTGAAACCAGGCTTGTAGTCTGTAGGCCCCATAATAATGTCAGTACAATCATGGGTACATGAAACAGGCGAAGACGTTGACAACATGAAGGACAGTAATGGGACAAAGACAGGACATCCAAACGAAAACGAACTATAAAAAAGAGAGGAAAAAGAAGGGGGAACAGAATGAAAATGATAAAATACAGGAGAAACAATTCATGCAAAACTGTATATGTCATATTCCAAATTCGATTAAAGTACTGAAGCAACTGTCGAAATGAAGAAGATGATCATATAAGAAGTGAAGGAAACTGGTTGGAATATAAATGAGAAGGTTCATAATCAGAGAATGAATGCAGTGCATATTTTACATTAGTATTAATTATGCTGAGCTCTTCTTACAGTACACCGTTGTTATAGGCATTAATTATTTTTATTTTCTTTTAAAAGTATAAATAGTATTAGTGTCACGTCTTTCTGATGACAAGGAGTTCAAAAATTTGGGTCCTCTTTTCGTATTTTTTTTTTATTTGCAAATAAACTTCATTGGGTATGGGGGAGATGACTATAAACTTGCTTGCCTGGTAGGATAACTATTTTATTAGTCATTTCGTAAAATACTTTGGTAGTTAATATATCAAGTTTGACAATTTATGAAAATTATCCTTTGTAGCAATTTGTCTATATTGCATGATATGAATAAATAAATAAATAGATATCAAAATAAATCATATCAAACCAAAATTAAACACCTGCCTTTTCCTCTCACTCTCTACTATAAAACATGGGTGTTACAGATACTTTACAGTAGGTGCATATGTCAACTCTTAGATTACTACCTTTGGTGTTGCAAGTAGAAACATTTAACACTTTCATGGATTGGTCAACTACTTTTCCAAAGTAATTTTTCTGTACATTTTAATATTCTCAAATATGTTTATATCGTTTTATCCAATTACTCAAGTAAAACGACACAATCAAAAACATACCATATCATCATCAAAAATTAAAATGGTTACACTGCCTACATACACCCATAAATCTTACGTTTCTCGATCGTGTATTAAAGACACTATATAAACATTGTGAATTATGTCATTATTGGTTCCGAAAAAAGTGAAAAAAAGTTTCTGTATAGCTTCCATAATGACTGCTATGGAGAATCTCATATCGTTAGGATTGCTAGTGTTGCTGAGAATACATGATTAACACTTGATCTGTTCCAGGTTTTTAACTATTGACAAATATAGAATATGCTGTATTACTGTGCCAAATCGGCAAAATAAATCATTGTCGACGGCATACTAATTAAGGCTAAGTCTCACTGTGCCTTTTAAATTCGTTTTTCAACTGCGATGTACAACGTGATCTAGATGTTGCAGACAGCCGCTTTTCTGTTCTGCTTCCAATTCTATTGCTATTCCATTATGCCACGTCTGACACCGTCTGAGGTAAATATTTTGACGGAAGGCCAGACGGAATCTGGTTAGACGGCACAGTCGTGACATAGCTGTAGCATGGCGTAAGCAAAGATTTAAACCCGAATAGTTCACTCTGACCTCCTAATTTTCATCATGTGAGCTAAAATATATTTGGAGGGAGGGATGAATAAAATCACCCTGACCCTGCGTTATATTCTGCTTATCACTGGTATAATTGTATCCCCCGAACTGTTCGGAGATACTATGGATTTGGCTCGTCCGCGCCGCGTTCCGCCGCCGCCGCAGAGATTTCCTTTCGTGAGCGCTGTACAAGCTTGCATTTCTCTCCGACATCTGCAAATTTGGTATGAAGGTGTATATGGTAAAGCGAAAAGCCTATGTTTTTGGTGTGGCCCTGGCTTGGTCCGTTTGTACACCCAAAGCGTACCATTTTTCAGGGTTCTGCTTGTGGTGCTGATCTGGCCGCATTTCTTACGGATTTTCAAATTTGTTGTGTAAGTTTATCATATGTGAAACTCTAGAAACTATCACTTTTTGGTGATTGCTTGCCCCAACTTTTGTTCCGCCTTTTATCAGGGTCAAAGGTTCAACCTGATAGTCTAAATTTCGCAAAAATGCTGATTTTTCAATTACTTTGTGTACCCAAAGGATTTTATTCAAAACTTGCTGTATAGGTTATGGGTTCGTCTATTATAACATGTGGACACATTAGTGTTCGGTGAGGCGCCTCGTGTTCAACTTGGGTGCCAGTCACATACTTGTATATGATCTATCGGCCACATTTCTGTCCGATTTTATTTCAAACTTGCTTTGGAGGTTATGTTGGGGGGGGGGTGTCATTCTGCATCAACAATAGTTTTCATGACACGCCCTCATTGTTCCGACATTTTATAGAGATTTTCTGAGTGAGCGCTCTACTGGCTGAGTTCTTCTCGGATCATCTTCAAACTTGGTATGAAGGATGTATATATGGTAATGAATGTCTATGGTTTTTCGTGGTGCCCCTCGCTTCGGTCCGTGTTTGACATAAAAAAGGTACATTTGTCAAGGTCTGCTTGCCCTATGCTGATACTGGCCGCATTTTTGACGGATTTTTTCAAATTTGGTGTGTAGTGTATCATAGTCAACTCTAAACTATGACTTTGTGATGCTGCGTCCCCAAGTTCCGCCTTTTACAGGTCAAAGGTCAACCTGATAGCCGTCTAAATTTGCAAAAATGCTTATTTTTTCAATTACGGTTTGTGTACTCAAAGGATTTTGCTGTATAGGTGTATGGGTTCATTCTAAATGTAGGCCCACATTAGTGTTCGGTGACAGCGCCGCTCAGTGTTCGACTTGGGTGCCAGGTCATATTCTGGTATATGCATCTATCGGCACCATTTCTTGTTCCGATTTATTCAAACTTGCTCTTGGAGTTTATTGGGGGGGGGGGGGTGTGTCATTTGCGTAACAATAGTTTTCAGTGACAGCGCCCTCATTGTTCCGACTTTGAGTAGGATCCATGTCATAATTTCTATTTATCCAAATGGGCGGTGAAGGGACGGGTTCGGGGATACAATGTGCTCGAAGGTCACCCCCCCGCCGAGTGCCTCTAGTTAAAAAGAAGTACTAATTGTTCTTCATTGTTAGCTCCGCCACAAAACTAAGTAAAGAAATGAACTTAAGAAAACATATTTTTAATAGTTAGAAGTGAGCTACGAGAAGTAATTTTGCTGCTTTCACTCAATCAGGGTTGCCCTTGCTCGAGACGTGGTCATGCTTGGGAAAGGGATTTCCTGGTACCCTTCAAGTTTGATGATGTCATTGACATGGGATACTGTGAGCACAAAATCATGTTGTGGAGGATTTTCGTGCACGGAAGGTGCAATTTGACACCCAATCAGCAGCATGTACACTTCGTAAGTAATGAATTCCTGATAAAAAAAATACTTAAAACAAAACAAGAATATGCGTTAAATTGGTAAAAGCTCTTTGTTAATCTTCTTTTGTCCAAATTTAGCTACTCCTACTGCCATGGTGTCTCATTGATCTGTATTTAACCAGTTCGCGCTATCGGGAATCGAGATGTGCCGATGTGTTATCTGTATGGGAATAACAGAACCTCAGAGGTAATGGTTTATACCTTGTTGCAGTCTTGGTTTCATTTTGCCTTTGACTGAAAGTCTTGCTAGGATCAAACATCTGGCCCTCAAATCTAAATTTAACTTTTCACATTTCTTAATTTTTTTTAAAACTGTACTACTACCGACAATCTCTCCTCACTGAAAAAGCAAAGTGAATATGTAAAGTACTTTGTAGAATATCGTGGCATTTTTGTTCTTAGCAGTGTAAATATATGCAATCAGTGATAACATACAGAATTGCATTTTGGATGATAACTTGGCAAAACAGAAGATTCAAAACTTTCGGTATTCATATCAAATTTCTAATGTATGAGATATTGGAGAACTCGATCACTTAGTCTACCAAACTTAATATGAAAGTTATTTATTTTGGAGAGTAATCATTTTTATACACTTAATATTTTTTACAGGGAACAACAGGCAACCCTAAAGGGGCACAATGACCCATCACAGGCTGGTCAATTAATGCTATTCACATTGGACACAGATGGGTACAATGTTGCGAGTAAGTTGACCGACAATGCATTGTCCTTCTTCATCCTCCTCCTCTTCCTCCTCTTCTTCCTCCTCCTCCTCCTCTTCTTCCTCTCCTCCTCTAACTCCTTTCACCTCATCCTCCACTTACCTTCTCTCCCTCTTTCCTCCTCCTCCTCTTCTGCTCCCTCCCTCCTCGCTCCACCGTCTTCCCTCTTTCCTCCTCCTCGCTCCTTCTTTTCCTCCTCCTCCTCCTCCCCTCCTTCCCTCTTCCTCCTCCCTCTCATCATGATCATAAACCCCTGCTTCTTCCTAATCCTCCTTCTCGTCATCTGCATCCTCTCCTCACTCCTCCTCAATTGGGCAAGTCATTCTAACATTTTAATTTCACTAGCCCAAAATGAAATAAACTTGCCCGGCGAAACGTGCGGGCAATCTAGTGTCAAACCCTGTTATATTCTGCTAAAATATGTAACTTGACTTTGAGCTTTCTTAACATCCGTTTATCCTTTCACCCCCAAATATTTCAGGATCATAGTATGTGCCTACCAGTGCCTCAGTGTGAGCGAGTATCTTATGCTCAGTCTACAATCCAATGTTTGTGTGGGTGTCATGCAATAGTCGACATATTTCTACCTACTAGCTGGCTATACCAGGCCATGCTACTCAGAGCTGATTCAAGGATGAGAAGGTACGACAGAGAAGCTGGAAAATTGTGATATAAACTTACGAAATACATGTGAGCATTTGTTTTGCTATGGCATATGGGTTTAGTTTAATATTTGTGAAAATAATATATAATATATATAATATCCTCATCTCCT
>JZLH01S0172986.1:18104-28412 GCA_001188425.1 Eucidaris tribuloides | reverse complement strand
AATTGGTTCCAGCGGAGACTACCCTGCTTGGCAACGACAAATTTGAAGCTTAGTTTGTTTGTCTGTTTGTCATGATAAGTATGTGCATGATGTGTTTGCGCCTGTGAATGTTGCTATTGATCGAATGCCTCCCCATCCAAACTGGGAACAAAAAAATATTCAGTCATATGTACATGTATATCCTCAGTGCAGTATGAAAATATTCAACCATTGCTATTGGGACCAGATGTGCCAATGTATTAAGTCGCATAGGAATGGGCGTTATAGAAAAATTAATTTTTTTTTTTGATGTTTTTTTTGTAAATTTACTTGAATTTGTTGTATGCCACTGACATGAAAATGCTGAACATTGATTTTGCTTTTAGCTTGGAATTCATGTGAATTGAAAATGAAAAATAATGCATAGTAAATAAAATGTGAAATGCGAACCTTACTTCATGCTCCAGTTTCTTGATAAATGTACCTCCCATGAAATAGCCATTGATAATTAGCACTTACAGAAAAACACCCAAAATTCAACAGGAAGAATGTAGTAAACCATAACTGTAAAATCTAGATATTTGCCTTGCATTGGAAATGTTGCTTCAGACAGCTTTTGCATTGTATAAATGACTGCACTATCTTTGTTTGGGGCTGTTTTGCTTTTGGTTGCTTTCAAAATAACTAGGTTATATTCGCTAAAACTCTTCATTTTTCTTTGCCTGCAAAATGCTTAGTCAAGGATGAATGACAACAAAAGTTTCTGTATAATGCGCTACAACTAGATCTACAAATTTGTTAATTGCTTTTTCTGGTTTACAATTTTTGGGCATATTTGCTGAAACTGCACGTTTGACTTAATTGGACATTTTATTGAGATGACATGTCTGTTCTTAGAATGATATGACTGAAAATGTTTCATTGTCATTTGTAAGACTAATCTGACATCTGTACTGCTTTGGCCTTGGGTTTTAATTGTTACAAGTTTCTGAGGATATTTGCCAAAAACTTGATAGCATTTTGCGCTTGATTGGAAGTGACATTTCGTACCTTGAGGGCATCTCATTTCCTAATGGGTGTTTGTATGGAGGCGTAGTGTTGTGAATTCATGTGTATACATGCCATAAGTTAAGGGGTATATGAAGGTAATTACTTACTTGGCAGTAATGGTTTATTAACATGCCTTGTTGAATGCCATAAATGTGATGTACATTCTCCTTGCATGCGTGCATGCTGATTCACTACATTCTAATAATAATTTTTTTGATGAAATACGCAATAATACTGTCATAATATATATGTGCGACATATGATGAGTTGATTACTAATGGTTAATTGCCACATTAGTAACTGGAAAAAAAACTGCATTTTTTGCCCAATGTTGTGTACATGCGCCTATGGAATGAATTAAGTAAAACTCAAAATATCTTGTATTTGAATGTGGAATTTGATTTCAATCTTCATATTATCACTACGGTACGTAGGTGGTAAATGTGTTGGTCGTTAATAACTCATTTTGGTGGTAAAAAGGAGTAAAACTCCTTCACATAATGCCGAAAGATACCGATTCTCATACTGCGAACATAACCCGTTTCCTCCCAGATTCTGTAATCCCATAAAGTTAACACACCGGCTACATCCAGTTTCCCAATAGCGAACGGCGTTAGAGTATACATTTAGAAAATCTTAACATTATTGAAAACTAGTAAAACAGTTTAACAAAACGGTAATCATGATCTCATCAATTCATATATTTAGGATGTATGCAGATTATCGGCATATCGCCGTTTTTATGCCAAAATAGGACTTCTGTTAACCTGTTGGCTATAGGAACCAGATTTAGAATGTTTAAAATTACAGACATCTAGGAAGCAATGGGGTTACAATACCAACTTTTCCAGGTTGAAGCTCCTTTGTTTATTAGATGGGCATTTGCCTGAATACTGTGTCAGTTAAAGTGAGTATGTCCACATTTACTGAAGAAGTGCAAGCCAGCTGACAGCTTACTGGCGCCTCTAGGGCAATGCTTGTGTCTAGGAGTGGGCAGGGAAGGTCACTTCATTGTGATAACTCATTAACCCATAGTATGTTGGGTAGTTTCATTCATGATATTCATGAGTCTTGTCAGGCACACTCAAGGAAAAATCATCTCATAAAACAAACTGCACAGTGAAAACTCTGACTGTATTTCATAATTAGTCATCGTTGCTTGATAGTTTGTTTTAAGTGATAGGCGTAACATTGTGCGAGCTTCAATTAAAAAAATTGTTGGTCAAATTTTTGATATCTGAATCTACATAAGTAGTGTTCGTATGGACAAATAAAACACCTTGAATACAAAAAGTTTGGAAAGTTACACTGCCAATGGAAGTTATGCAATGAATCAAACAATTAGGAACTCGGGTGCGAGTTTTATTAACCTAAGGTGTACACACAGTAAGTCTATGGAAGGAAATGGCAGGTGAATCGATCAAACTTACGATTTTTTCACCTTTTTTAATAGCACTAAATAATCATTATTGAAATACAATTTTTTTCAGGTGCGTCATTTTTAGAACCTTATCAAAGACAATGTAGCTGGGAATCATGTTAGTTCAAGCATTTTTTTAACTGTTGGTAAATGTTAGCCAATACCTTTAATGTGATTAAAATAAATGATAGGTACTTGTAAATAATGAATAACTGGACATGCAGAAATCTGTGAGTGGGTATTATAAATTCTGTGTGCACAATACGTTTGAAAAATCAAACAAATGAATGTATGTTTTCCACTTAATAATGCCTGGCCAGAATTTTCTGGTGCTGAAGTAATTCCAGATGTGATAGATGTTCTCTATATTTTGCATGTATAAACTGCAGATGGTTTTATCTTTCTCAAAATCAATAACAGTTGAAGTTTAGAAAAATGCCCTGAGCAACTGTGAAATGAAAAATTGTTGCAATCTCGGTCTTACATGCACCTGATTGATCGTTAACTTATTGTAGTCTCTTTGATTGTGTTTTTATCGCCCAATTTTGGCTTGCAATTATCCCTTAATGAACTCTCTTAAGGGTAATAATTGTTGATGAAGTTGATTAAAGCACTACCCTTTGCGGGCCGGGCCTATTTCTTAGGTGCGATTACTTCTGCTGCTATATCAGGGTTTACTCAGCCGTGGCATACACTATTTCACTTACTGAAAATGCACCATTATTGACAGTGCGAGAGCACATCATCATAATTTCCAAGGCGTCCAGCGGTGAGAAATATTAGCTAGCAAGTCACGGCGCATGATTACAAGTGTGACGCGGGGATATAATGCTAGGATGAGGCCTGAGAAAAAGTCAAATTATTACGGCGCCTTTCCTTTATTGATTGCAATCTGTAGGTCACCAGTATCAAAGTGATAGGCTAACACTTATGAGAGCTTCACATTTTAAAATTGTCAACTTTGATATCTGGAGCTACATAGCTAGCGTTCAAAATGGACAATAAACACCCTAGAATACAAAAGTTTGGAAAGTACACTGCCAAGGCAAGTTATGCCATGAATTAAACAATTTAAAACTCGGGCGCAAGTTTTAATAGCCCCTAGGTATACACAACATAAGTTCTATGGGAGGAAATGGGCAAGTTGATCTGGTCAACTTACGATTTTCACTTTTTTAAAGCACTTAAATAATCATCTTTGAAATACAATTTTTTCAGGGCCTTCATTTTAGACCTCATTCAAAGACACCGGTAGCATGGGGAATCATGTGGCTCAGAGAATTTTTTTTAACTGTTGTAAATGTTAGCCAATTTAACACCCTTTTGCACTTTCCTACTTGGCTAGTTGTTTATCTTGTGATCTCGTGTGTTCAGTGTGGTGCGTAGCAAATAGCTTTGATTAGGTTGATGGTAGTATTACACCCCATCACTCAACACATCTCATATGCTTACCCTAGATGAGATGCTAAACTTCTTACACCAATTTGCGGTGTTGCCTTTATGCACTGATTAAGCCATTGATATTCATGTCATATACACAGTGGTTTCTATTAAGAAATCATTAGATTAATTCAGTCTTGCAGTATTTGGTTAGCAATCTGCACAAAAAGAGTTTAATCCTTTATCCGATGATTTTATATTGCTGCCCAATGAATAAAAGACACTCAGTGCTTACTAGCGTCTTTTAACAGCGTTTCAAAACTAAAGTGCTCCCATATTAACATTGAACTCTCATAATAACAAAATAATACACTCATGAAAATTGTACAGAGAAGTAAAATCTGACCAAAAGATATCATTTGCCACTAATCCTGCCAGTGGAGCACTAGGTAATACGGTTTCTACTTTCATTGAATGCTATGTGTCTGAAGGTTAACATATTGCATGACTGTAATAACCTCATCATAATTGCTGATAGATGGTGAGTAGCTTATTACAGCCTTGAAAGACTCGCTGGACTTCTCGAACATGATGCATTGGAATTTCGCAGAAGGCACCAAAGTTTGCCAGATTATCAACAATTGACTGGAGCTGACAGGCACATCTTTTTGTGAGGTCAAACGATGTGCCTAAATTTATCAAAACCTGCCTTGTAGGTGTCCAGTTTGAAATTGGCCAGACATGCTTTTTGATGGTAAGGCTTCTTGACCTCTTTTGGTCTTGCCCATGGAGTTGGAGCTGATTATCTACAGGCCTCATAATTGTCCCACTTTTCATCAAACAATTATTTTCAATTGCCGTAATTTTCATTGCTGTATACATCCATCATCTGTATTTATGTAATTTCAAACCCAACATCATTCTTCAGAGATAAGCATAAATTAAGAATGGCAGAGTAAAAAAAGGAAAGAAAAATAAATAATTTCCCCAAATTAGCCATCACCAAGATTCAAAGAAATAATTGATAGTACCTGTGGTGTATGTACAGATTATACAATCTCGCATAATCTAGAAAAAGTATAAAAAAAAAAAGCATTAGTTTCTGAGAGACAGTGAATCTTTGCTGACAAAATGCGTGAAATGGGCAACACTTTTTATGTTTATTTTGATATCTTCAAATTGTAATAAGTACTGTCCTTTACTTTGCCAAATTTAGATTAAAACTCTACCATGTTTGCCCCCTTTTCTCTTTTTTGGCTGGAATTATGCATTTAGCCGGATCTCCATGTGTTAATAAAATTTATTGTAATACTAAAAAGTGGCGAAAATCACTGTATATAAAAAAAAGAAATGTCCTTCTCTAGACAAAACACAGATTTTTCACACTGCTTCCACCCAGATCTAATGTACATGTCTTATCCACACATGACATGCGATGGACTCATTTCATACTGTCCCCTCCCCCCCCAGAAATATAAAATCCACCACCACAAACTTAGGGACTGGGTCCCAGCTTTTAATTAAAGTGCTATTTATTGTTTTTCTTACTGCCAAATGTCCTGTAACACCCCATAGCTGCGGGGCATTATATCAAGACATCTCTGATGAAATTGTAGCTTGAGCGTTTGCTCTGATGAGGTAACTAGCAGTTTTGCAACCGCACACACTGCTCTATGGTTCTTGTTTTGATTTGAGGACATCACAAAAGTTATTCAGCTGCAGTGTAGGCTAGAGTTTTGTAATAGTTTTGAAAATAAATTTATCCTCATATTGCATTGTATAAAAACCCGTAAGTCATCTATTATTACTTGCTGAAGATAATGATTAAAATTCACGTGCAACTATTCAAATTATGCGTACATCGGCGCTAGGTAAAAATGTATTTGCAGACTCTTGTTATTTTTTGTTGTTTCTCTGCCATAAGTACCAGACTGCATAAATTTCATACATCAGCAAATGGCTGTTGTCAAGTTTATTGTGTCTGTGAAGATAACTTCAAATTTAAACACTGCTGCAGTTGCAAAGACATTGAAATGTTTCATTGCCAGACAGCACACCTTGTCTTGAAATCACAACCCTCTATTCAAAGTGTTTTGATCCAAGGAAATTGGATACCACCTATTCACTACGCAATTTAAAGCAAATTTCTTGCTATCAGACTTTGAGCTCAAGTTAATAACATGATTCATGATACTACTTCCCAAAAACTCAAATTGTTAATCCTGCTTTCACATGTAACTTCCTGGGTGATCAGCGATCAATGATGTCTGTATTGACATTGACAAAGCTGTTAGTACTATGGGTCATAGTAGCAGGTTAACACACAGTTTTAACAGGAGGTAATGGATCAATTATTGATAATGCCCACAGGCTAAGGAATTATAAACGTCTAATACATTCATTAAAAAAAAAAAAACACTCGTATGAACCCTACGGTTTTTGTAATTTACACAAGTCGATATTGTATTCAGCTTTCGTGTGGTGTACATGTCTTGCGATCTATGTGTAGCTTTTATTGTTTCTGCAGTTTTACCCTCTCATTAAAAACTTCAATTAGTGTTGATGGTTCTTTTATGTAGGTTAATAGCTTGTGTGTAATTTATGAAGTCTCTACATTATTTGCTAAGATGGTGTTTGCATAAGCCTCAAATAGGGAGCAGGGCTGCCATTAAACAGAGGTGTAGTGCTTAATATGAGCTGTACATAATGTAAGCAGTTGTGCTAGACTATTGTAGTCATTGAACTTGGGCTTGAGTCAATTAATATTACATAGTGAGAAGAAAATGATGAACGTTAATTAAACCATGGAGGTACATGTACAAGACATCGATACATGTATACAGAAGCACACACCACACACACACACACACACACACACACACACACACACACACACCACACACACACACACACACACACACACACACACACACACACAACACACACACACACACACACATACATACAAAACAAACACAAACACACACACATATTTATCATACACACACATGCTGCCACACACACACACACATACACTGCGCCACGTACGTGCCACACACACACACGTACTTCATCGCGCAGAACAGACTTATAACATACACACCTGACACATGTGATATACAACCCTCCCCCCTAACAAAACAAAGACACATAGTCACAGACAGGACAAAACAGACACAGTCATGACAGACGTTAGAAATGACAACGGAACACACAAGCACAAATGCGATATTATTTGACCTTGATAAATGCGAGCGTTGCACAGGACAGATTATCTGAGCACAGTCTAGAGATACACCTGTGTATAGCAATCCTGTTCATGTATTCTTATTTACAAGATTGATTGTTGGAGATCTAGATGTATATTTAAAGATTTCTATCTTATAAATGTAAATCTTTCCTATGCCAAATCTAATTAACAGTAAATACTGAAGTTTACTTTTTTTCTTAACTTTATTTAAGCTTTCAAAACCACTTGCAAGCTTCGTTTGATTTTTTTTTTCAGAAGGAGGAAGTACCGTATTTGCAATAAAAAATTCACAAAAAAACTCATTAATATGTTTATTGGCACAGAAAATTTAATGTTTTTTTTTTTTTGTCGTTCGTTCAGTTTAAGTTAATGGGCCCAGCCTACTGTAGGAGAGGCGTACACGCAAAACATAATTCATGCATGTTAAATCACACCCCATTGCGTCACTCGTCACCACATGCCTGGATTGAACTGTACAACATTAACTCTGCACTGCTCTTGACAACCGCTATAGCTACCTTTAAAGGGAAACTGATACCCTGACGTCAAGTTGGTTTTAATAAAAGCAGAAAAATGAGCGAGAAAAAATTCAAATCAGAGTCCAACGGTCACTAATAATTCAACTAAAACTGAGTTTCTACATGTAGCTCCTATATTTTCCTAAAGGTTTCCAAATGGCATTTTTTTCTAAATGCCATTGTATTTACACAACGTTAATTTTTAGGCATGCAAAAGAGATGCCCTGCCTTTAACCCTTTAATTGAAGTGTATCATGAGACTCTAATGAATTAGATATTTGATATGCCAGCATATTTTTCTTTATCTGAATTTGCATGAAAGAGGTCCAGGTTCATGGATCTGATAGTGGCAGTGGCCCTTCACATAGTGACTTGTTACAACAACAAAGGATTTAGAAAAGAAGTCAGTAATTTTGTAATCAAGTTCTAAAGAGTTGATAGTTCTTAAAATTTTTTAATTTTTCTTCTCAAAATTATGTTTGGGTTGATTATATAGAAAGATAAAGAAAATGATTTAACCACCCTCTCAAATACAAAATCGAAGTATTGAAAGCCCCATTTAAAGAATTGCCAAACATTGTTGTCTGACATATCTTACAGTGTTTGGATGGACATATAAACACCCTAAACACAAAACTTTAGACAGTTATGCTGCCACTAAAATATGTACAGATAAAAATTGGAACATGAATTAAATTTGTCTGATGAAAATTTTGCTACACAGCAGTGTATGGAGGAAAACAGGAATGGTCGATCAAATGATTTTTACTTTTCAAAAGCACGAAATGATCGTTCTAAACTGCAATTTTTTTCAGGACTTCATTTTTAGACCTTATCAGAGATACTTGTAGCATGGGGAATCATGTAGCTTAGATTTTTTAAACTGGAAACATTGCTATACAATACCATTAAATCAAATCAAATTTTGGGTAAATAAAAACAATCACCAACCTTGCACAATCCTGCATGCTGGAACCCCATGACAAACAATTTGCCAAGGAGCCTAAAGTGTAAAGTTATCAGGTGTGACCATTGAGTGGGGCTGTCAGCAGGAGGTAGGGAGGTACATGTACAGTCAATGGGGCACATCATTTCACTGCCTTGACAGCCTTCTGCATTAGACGGGTTGGTCTGAAGTGAGGCAGTCACGTATGATGTGGTTTGGAGAGTGTTTGTAGACTCCCATGTGGGGAAGGGGAAGGAGGAGCAAGGACTAATACTTGTACATCAAACAGTTACAATTGTTACTTTTGGTTCTCTCTGGTTGGCATGCAAACACAGTGTAATTTTAGGATTGTTGGATGCATGAAGTATTGGGTATACACATACATACAGTTTAGTGTTGAGTTGAAGCTAAACTGCTACATAACCACTACAATTTTAGCAATATGGTGCAGATTATACATTTCATGACGTACATATTAGTTTTTTTATCGGGTGGAAGGGCAGAAGAAACAAACAATCATTAAAGGATTCATTCAAACACAGACAGATGTTATTTAAACACTAAGTTCCCATTTGAAGTGAAATTGGATCACAAAGTAAATTATAACAAGTAGATTTTCTGATTATTAGACCACTATCACAACCACTAGACCGCTTGATATTGTTTGATGGCTTTCGTCTGAACCTTAGGATTAGACCCTCTTTAGAAAGCAACTACGTGTAATAGTACTTGTACTTTGGATTTAAGAAATTAGATTATGAACACATATTTGATCAGTATGTTTACGTTATAGGTGTTAAACATTTTGTGAAATAATATTTTTGTAAATAGGAAAATGCCAGAATTCATGAAACTTGTTGCCGAGGGTCCATTTCATGCTCTGGAAATATTGTGTTTATTCAAAGTAATTCACTGAGTTTTGCTTTCTTTATTTCTCATGGAGAAAACCCCCAAAATTTTTGAAGTGCAGTTGCTTATTCTTCCAACCCCCCCTTTCCCAAATGAAAACACTTTTGTTGACAAATTTCAGATAAAGTGTTGTAAAGTAGAATAGTTGAATTTCGTACATGTATTCTGTGCTTTTTAAATTGAAGCTTTTGTGTAAAAGCTGTGTTATATTCATGATACTAGGAAAGAAGTGCATACAGACACACACACATACACACACACAGACACACAGACACATTGAAACAAACTCTCATAAGAGCATTGAAGACTTGCGATGTAATGCTCCTCTCAAGTCGAGTTTGATACACTTTGCTTCAAGATTTCAGACTGTCTAATATGCTTCGTCCGATATTGCCTTCTCGTATTTGTTTAGAGTTTGGTGCACTAGAGACTTGTTGCCTAATAACAGACATGTACATGCACTCTCTCCAGTTGAACATGTTCAAGAAGCCTCGTTTTAACTCAATGATTAATCTGTGCCTCATCACTTTCCTCCTGAAAGATTGAGGGCCTAGCCTTTTGGGAGACACTTCACTTACCAGAACATTCTTTTCAGACTCCCTCAAAATTCGTTCTCTTCCTGTCTTCCTCTACTCCTCTCACTGACATTGTTTACTTGACTTCTTAATGGCTGTTTGTTTTTTAGGGACCATGTGTTTTTTCCCCCATTTGGATACATTCTAACAGTTTAAACAAAGGCAGAGGATATAAGTTGCACAAACAGATTGACATCAATTTCGTCTGTCAAAAACAAATAACATATCAAATAGAACCACCTATCTTTTTTTACAACTTGTTGATTGTTACTGGAAAAATA
>JZLH01S0172920.1:19561-49063 GCA_001188425.1 Eucidaris tribuloides | reverse complement strand
TGTGTGTGTGTGTGTGTGTGGGGGGGGGGGGGGGTTAAATTTGAAGTGACACCCCCTCGGCACCGCACTGGCGATCGCGATCGTATCGGGAAAAGTGACGTGACAGCAAGGATGCTACTCGTATAGATGGGGGGAAACCCTCTACCGCAGTGAATTAAAATCCAAACGTAGGTTCTATAGGGAAAATGTAGGGGGAAGTCCTGGAGAGGGAAGGGGGGGTTTGATGTATCTGAATTTTATTGTGACAATTTTGCATTTTCAACAGTATATTCTTAAATCCTCATATGATTTCAAAGAACTCCCGTACATAGGCTATTCGTCGGTAGACATTGGGCCCCGCGTCCAGAAATAGCGTCGAAAAGGGTCCCTTTTCAGTCCTCGGGCGTCGTCGACGTCTTTTGGGAAAAGGGTAGCTTTTTCAGCACCGCCACAAATCCCCAGCAATCGCCATTTAGGGTAGCCTTTTCTCACATGTCACGCCATTTAGGGTTACAGATTTGATTATGCAGATTGCGCCATTTAGGAGTCTAAATATTTGGTGGACCTAACCGAACTAATAACATCTCCAAAATGGAAGTTTGCAGATGCGGTTCTAGTGCGAAAACTTTAGCGGGGCTTCTGGGGGCTCCAAATCCTACAGGTCCAAAATTTTTCTCGGTCATCACAGCCGCCGAAAAGTCGCTCAGCTGGGAGGGAGGGAGGGAGGGGTGGGGGTGACGAAAACATTTTCAAGCCAAATCCGAGGTCCAAAATTTTTATCGGTCATCACAGCCGCCGAAAGTCGCTCGAGCTGGGAGGGAGGGGGGGGGGGTGTGGTGACGAAACATTTCAGCCAATCCGAGATTTCATCTAACAATCTTATACAGGAAATGCCAAATGGGGATGTCTTAGTTACATTTAATATAAAAAAAAAAATGTTTCCAACGCAATAGCGGGAAACCATGAATTACCACTTTACGGGAAAACTTAGTTCGTCGCGGGACACTATATAATAAGCTAGGTGAAAAAGTAGGTTGTAAGCAGCGCTAGGGGTAAAGTAGTGAGCCGGTAGGAAGATACGCATGACGCGTAGGGGAAAATTAAATTTTGGACGTGGATGGCAGACTGCTGACAGCTTCCCAAGTTCCTATGCATCCGCGCAAGGCGCACTCGTAGGCGGAAAATCCTCTACCGTAGGGAATTTTTAGGGGCACGCCGTAGGGAGTAGGGGATTCCCTACGGGAAAATCACCCTTCCGTACGGGGAAGTCGGATTTTTGATGATTTGTAGGTGAATTTTGACAATTTTCAAAACAATACTTCTCAATCCTGCATAGATTTTCTACGAACTGCCCATTTATTCGTCTGTGACATTATTTGGGGCAAAGTCCCATTGCTCCAAGTTGGGCACGATCACATTCAAAGTGATCTTAAAGCATAGGTTCACCCTGATGCTCAGCATAAAAAGTGTCAATTGTTCTCCGAATTTGAAAATGCATTTAGCCCCTGAGCATTCAATATTGATATCCGAACGTTTATTTCTATATGGCCGTCTGTGAAAAAAACCATTCATTATTCATGATACATTAAAAATGGCAATTTTTGGGTTTTGTATAAAAGACATATAGGAGCTGCTCGCATGTGACGCTTCACAAAATTGAAACTTTGAGCGTCATAATCTGTTATTCTTGGTGATTTTCCGCCAACTTTGACTAATGTTTTTGCTCATTATTCTGCTTTTATTAAAACCAACTTGACGTCAGGGTGAACCTTGCCTTAAAATAGTACAAATAAAGTTGGACCTACATACTCGTAGCAGCAGGATAGTGAAGTCCTATTCAGCTTGTAAATAATCTGTATTATACATAATACCATATATACTATATATTCTCACTAATCTGTTGATTCATGTTTAGTTACATTGTTCATGTGTGTAATTTCATACATTATATAATTATTCTTTTTTGTTGTTGTTCTGTGTAATTAACTAGGGCCTATGTAGAATGTTCATGAATTGTATTCGCAAGTCTGTTGTACATTATATTGTTACTTATGATTGTTTGTCATGTTTGTACTCTCATACCCCAAGAGGGGGTCATTAGAGTCAATAAAATTCTACAAAAATTCTACAAAATCGTATAATTACGAAAACCGTAACGTGCGCATGCCGCAGTATCGAGGTGATTACAATTTCAACTTTCTCAATTAATTAAAATAAATCTCTTGCATTAAAGGCAAGGTTCACCCTGACATCAAGTTGGTTTTAATAAAAGCAGAACAATAAGAGGAACATATTAATGAAAGTTTGGCGAAAATCCACCTAAGAATAACAGAGTTATGAAGTTTCAACGTTTTAAATTTGTGACGTCACATGCGAGCAGCTCCTCATTAATCATGTAATATGAATTCCATAAATTGCAATTTTTGATAGTTCATGATAATTGAATGTTTTTTTTCATAGTTGCATGTGTGGAATAATGTAAGTTTCTGATAATATATTAAATACACACGTAAAATTATTTACAAATTACTGAGAAAACGGCACTTTTATGGAGTTTATATCACATGACATATGGGGAGCTGCTCGCATGTGACGTCACAAATTTAAAACTTTGAAACGTCATAACTCTGTTATTTTTTGGTGGATTTTCGCCAAACTTTGATTAATATGCTTCTCTCATTGTTTTGCTTTGATTAAAACCAACTTGATGTCAGGGTGAACCATGCCTTTAAACCAAGGTTATTTTGTAGGGGAAAACGTACCTTCATAGGGGAAAAGTGGATTCTTGAAGGGGGAAACCTAAGTCCGTAGGGGGGGGGGGGTGGCCTGTTGAGCGTAGGGGAAAAGTAGTGTCCGTAGGGGAAAATACGCATGCGGCGTAGGGGAAAATACGCATGCGGCGTAGGGGGGAATTGAATTTTTGATTGGCAACCTGTCGTTTCCGATTACCGGCTATCAGTCAAGTCACGTTGGTTGTTGACGTACCGATTCCGTACGACTACATCGGCTTCTAAATTATTTCGTTTTCTGCTTTGCATAGAAACAACCAACTTTCTTACGAGACGCTAGTTAACTTTATGTTACCTTCACAAGTCTCTGTGCAAACATTTTTGCTCTTGGCTTGCAGAAACGAGTTGGAGCCGTGAGCAGGTGAGACCCAGCCCAGCTGCTGTGCAGTACATCGCATACTGTAGTGTGCCAGTGACTGTCCATCATCATGCCGAATCCGTGGGGGTTGGGCCGATCGACAGCTCTCGCCATCGCCGCTTCTGTTCCAGCTGGTTATGTGTGGCTTCGATTAAATTATCCGTCGTTTTGGAAAGATTTTCAAAACCTAAAACTGCTAGCTCGTTTAAATTCGAGCCTTACGCGTGCGTTAAACTCTGGTGTAACGTTTATAGAAGTATTCGACAAATATGCACAAGAACAACCAGATCATCCGTGCGTTTTGTTCGAAAATGAAAGCTACACTTACGGGGAGGTTCAGGCTAATGCAAACCGCACGGCTCGATGGGTGATCGAGGCAGATCCGAAACTCAAGAAAGGTGATGTTGTGTGCGTGCTGCTCCACAATGGCCCTCATTTTGCATGGACGTGGCTCGGTTTCCTGAAAACTGGAATCATCGCAAGTCTTCTTAATTACAATTTGAAACCAGCGGCTCTTTTGCATTGTATACGAGTGAGCGAAGCAAAGAAATTAATTTTTGGAGCAGGTAATAATTAATATCAATAGATCTAACATAAAATCACAAATTCACAAAATGCAAATCTGTAATGTAATCATGCAGCTAGTGCCAGCTACTAACTTTTACATAATTAAAGGTATTGGCTAACATTTACCACAGTTAAAAAAATCTGAGCTGCATGATTGCCCATGCTACCAGTGTATTTGATGAGGTCTAAAAATGAAACCCTGAAAAAATTGTATATTAAAATGATTATTTAGTGCTTTAAAAAAGTGAAAATCGTAAGTTGACTTTCCCATTTCCTCCCATAGACTTACTGTGTGTACACCTAGGTTAATAAAACTCGCCCCGAGTTTTATTGTTTATTCATGTATAACTTGTCATTGGCAGTGTAACTTTCCAAACTTTTGTATTCTATGGTGTTTATTTGTCCATTTGAACACTACTATGTAGCTCAGATATCAAAGTTTGACAATTTTTTAAATTGAAGCTCCACAATGTTAGCCTATCACTTTAAGATTAACCTGTTGTGTTGGCTACGGGAACCAGATATGCCTTGTGTTAAATCTATGGGATTTTCAGAATCTCGGAGGCAACAGGTTAATTGAAATTGTATTCGCCCACCACCACCACCACTTTCTCCTCCCTCTTTCTTTCTCTGCATTGCACACTGTGCACTGTCACAGGTACTTGTTTTATTATTGTGATATAACAAGGGTTTCCAATATTTAGAAAATTGCTACATGTAAATGGTAAGAAATTAAATTTTTTGCAAGTATGTTTTTTAGATGCACCTTATATGATCTATCATCAATGCCCTGAAAATTGCTCGCTCTGAAACTGTCACTTGGACCCCCAAGATTTCTCGTAGATAATGTACATACCACTATTTCTGCTGTCCTGTAATCAAAACAGTAATTTGTCACTTTAAACAATTTTCAGTAGGTCTGATGTTGTTTTCTGATGTCTGAGGTGACTATAGACCAAAGGCTTCGACCCGTGTATCGCGTCCAGTCCTCTCTACACAGGAGATATAACTAGGTATCTGTAAAATGTCCGTCCAAATCATCTGATAAAACCACTGAAAAATGACCAGACATGATACACAGTTCAAAGCCTTCGGTCTAGGGTGACAATAGAATACTTTGTGAAAGATTTTTAGGAAAAACTTGTCTGATCATCCAAAACTATACTTAGGGCTTTAAAGACACAGGCTAACATTGTGGGGCGTCAAATTAAAGAAATTGTCAAACTTTGCAATGTTATCCCAGACTCCCAGTGACCCGGCGCCGGTTGCACGAAACCGTCACAACTCCAGTGCTATATTTGTCACTGATGTCTGGAGATATGACGGACAGCAATTTGCGTTTCACGAATCCATTACATCTCCAACTCCAAGCGCAATCGATAGTGAACTAGTCTTTGTCATAAACGGTATGATAACTTGCAACATTTTGTGACATGCAATTCCAGCGTTAACTGAAATTACGGACAAATATTTGATTGAAATTAATAGGAACAGATTTTTATCAACATAAACCATCACATAATTACAAACAATACACTCTTAATAACTCTTAAGTATCAATTTTATCGTCAACTAGATAGCACATGATCAATAAAATAATGACCCTGCAAGGATACCGTAACTGCATTAATTAATTTTGCAGCTTCATTCACTGCACTGTTTTTATTTGGTCCTTTTTATGTCGATATTTATTTTGTGTGTTCTTTTGTTCTTTCATATTAATTATGTATTCATGTAAAAGTATTTAAATGTTTATTTAAAAATTGTGTCATTGATTTGCACGTCAAAAACATCTATATGAATGAAATCAGCTGAAATCATATCCAATGTGAAGATTAATATAAATAAACACCTCTCATAGAGACTTGGGGTAAAATATTGAGTTTTGGTGAAAATCTGGACGGTTAAACTTCATCCTTTTTCAAATTGCTCAGGAGCAATTTAAAAAAAAATCCGTGACGTCAAACGTGCACGTGTCGTTCCAAAATTGTCCGATCAGCCGTTAGCCAATGGTCGCGCGGGGGTTTGCCGTTTAGCCAATCACTGTGCGCTGCGCTGGTCTTGCGACGGTACACAGTAACCGCGATTTGCAGTTTGAGCAAAATTGAAACTCACGGAAAGAACAACATTCTGGTAACATGTCGTTATTAGTTTTTCTCATAAAACAACAAATTCATGACGTATGGATCTCAGACTTTCAACACACCATGTGTAAGTACTAAACTACCATTTGGTATTGATAACAAAGGGAAGTAATGGACTTACACATCCCTGACACAATCTTTAAGTGTATAACACAAAATGTTTATTATTTAATGACAGACGCTTATAACAATGATTTCTAACCAGTCTAATAACAATTATGTCATACAGATTTAAGAAACTTATCACTGATATCTTAAGACATGTTTAGGATAAATGTCAAATTGAAATATCGTTTAAACATTTAATAGCATGATTTCAAGGGTTTTATTATTATAAAATTACTCATTTTGCCGCTTGTATTTGACAATTTTCGGATTCTTGAAATGGCATGTGCATAGTGTAACTGTAGGTGGCGTCTGATTTATGACGGCTCTGGAGCTGTCATAACTTTTGTCATTGGAGTTACGATGTCAGGGTTTCGTGAAACGCATTATGACTTAACCCTGGAGTTGTCCACGAAGTTAGGATGTCAGGCTTTCGTGCAACCGGCCCCAGTGTAATAATATCCAAGCACATATAGACTGATCTCCGATAGGTATTATGCGCTATATAAGAATGGACAGTAGTGTTTGAATAGACAAATAAACACCTTAGAATACAAAAGTTTGGAAATTTATGATGCCACTGACAATATATGAGGGTCAATCCACGTCAAATCAACCAATTTGTCACCCGACCCCCTTCAATTTTGTTAAAACTCGCACCAAATGTTCCCCCAAGTGTCTGACGGAAAATTCTGAAATATTTTGCCCAAAGGTCATACGGTTACTAAGATATGGCCACGCCTAGCAACCAATGCACACTCAAACAATTGGGCTTTACCAAATTAAGCAATATTTGATGAGCTGCTGTAGCTAGAGTAGACAAGCTGGAGTATTCATTGTCTAGAAATGGAAAGAACTTCATGCCTTTTACACGAAAAATGCATTATCACTCAGATTTGACCTTCGGCTAGTGCACAGGAGGTCACCAAAAATGGCCTTAAGTGTCAAGATCAAGTTTTTTGGAGCATGTTTGGAGGTTCATAACTACAACATTAAAATAGCTTTGGACCAAATATCATGTCCACTGAAAGACCTTCACTTGCTTAAACCACGTACCAAAAATCAGCGTGATTGTGCGCGTCGTTTTCACACAGTGCGCACCCGAATTTTGACTTTTTCCAATATCAACCAAGTTCCAGGTCATTTTTCACCCCTTGTCCCACCTAGTAGCAACACCAGTTTTTGTGTATTAATAGACATTTATCTATATTTTCAAGGGTCACCAAAGAAATTTTGCTACTGAAATGTTTATTGCCTAATTAACACTGTCGAAAATGGCTGTGAAAACCATGAAATCGATAGTCTGTATTCTAGACTGTTCTTTGTTTTTCTCCTTAGAGCAGCAGTCTGGAAGCTTAGACTAGATTTTAGTCTAGAAATTTAAACTACATGGTAGCAAACTCACAGTTCATGATAACTCTGCCTTGAGAATAACGTTTGGGTCTGGTTGGGGTAAGGTAAATAAAAAAGCAGTCTGTGAACAAGGCTATGAAACTGAAATCAAAGTGTCACATTTTTTTCCAGCATTGACTCGATTTCATAGTCTTAGAGCAAAGACTGTTCTTTTTATTTTCCTTCCCCCTAAATTGACCAAAGTTTATTCCTTGACCAGAGTGATGTGTATATGTGTTGCTACCATGTAATCTACATTTCTAGACTCAAATCTAGTCTAAGCTTCTAGACTGGTGCTCTAAATAGAAAAACAAAGAACAGTCTAGAACGCAGACTATCAATTTCATGGTTTTCACAGCCATTTTCAACAGTGTTAATTAGGCATTAAACATTTCGGTAGCAAAATTTCTTTGGTGACCCTCGAAAATATAGATAAATGTCTACCAATACACAAAAACTGATGTTGCTACTAGGTGGGACAAGGGGTGAAATAATACCTTGAACTTTATGGTTTTGATTTTGGAAAAAGTCAAAATATCGGTGGCCTGTGATGAAACGACATCGCACAATCACGCATTTATTTGGTAGGTGTCTTAAGGGCAAGTGAAAGGTCTTTCAGTGGACATGAATTAGGTCCAAAGCTATTTTAATGTTTGAAGCTATGACCATCAAACATGCTCCAAAAAACTTGAATCTTGACACTTAAGGCCATTTTTGGTGACTTCCTGTGCACTAGCCAAAGGTCACAATCAAGTGATATAAACATTTTTTCGCTGTAAAAGGCATGAAGTTCTTTCCAATTTCTTAGACAATGAAATCATCCAGCTTGTCTACTTCTAGCTACAGCAGCTCATTCAATATTGCCTTAATTTGGTAAAGCCAATTGTTTGAGTGTGCGTTGGTTGCTAGCGTGGCATATTTAGCAACGCGTATGACCTTTTGGGAAAT
Organism: Eucidaris tribuloides; assembly: GCA_001188425.1. Classification (NCBI taxonomy): domain Eukaryota; kingdom Metazoa; phylum Echinodermata; class Echinoidea; order Cidaroida; family Cidaridae; genus Eucidaris; species Eucidaris tribuloides. The sequence goes on along the minus strand of JZLH01S0172920.1, from coordinate 40,781 downwards.
ATTTCAGTTTTCGTGCACTGGGGGAACAATTTGGTTGGAGTTTTAAAATTGAAAGGGGTCGGGTGACACGCCATTGGTGATTTGACGTGGACGTGAACCCTGATGAATAAACAATTAGTATCGGGCGGAGTACAAAATAACCTAGATCTACACACAGTGTACATGTAATGGGAGGAAATGGCAGATGAAATCCAGTCAACTTGCAGATTTCACTTTTTTTCTTCAACACATAATACAATTTCAATACAGTTTTTTCAGCGGCTTCATTTTTAGACTTTTTCAAAGACAATAAGCATGGAAGATTATATGTAAGCTCACATTTGTTAAAACTGTGCAACATGGTCAATGTTAACCTGTGGCTTTAAGCAGAACCTATTTGGTGACCTACTATCATACAATATTTTTCTTAAAAGCACGATATAGTTTGGTCAATTTTTTGTCAATTTTTCACAAAGTATTCTTATTGTCAGCCACCCAGAATCAGAATACATGATAACATTTTGAACAATGGCATTCAAAGATGTGTAATATGGGGCCTTGTGGCAGGGGGCGGGAGTGGTTTTGGATGGGTTTTAAGAAGAAACCGGTTCTCTATGAAACAGGGATTTCTGATGAAAGCCATTCATTCCCCTTCTGAATCTTGTCTTTAGTTTCAGTAAGGTATGTACCTGTGTCTCTGAAGAAAGACAACTTAGTTGATAAAGTGTTTTAATCAAAACAGTTATATAAGGGCAATTCCACAGGTTGGTGGACAAACCAAGCACTACATAAATTGGCTTTATCTCAACTCGTGTTACATTTTATTGGTTTGATTGGCTATTATTTATGAAGAAACAATGGGGTCATCATTTCTCCGCAAAATTTTGCTTCTGTCACGCTGCCTTCTAGGAGAATCAGCAACCATACACAATATGCCACATGTGGGACTAGGCTCCACCTACTGTGGAAAAATCTTAAGTTTTATGAAAAATTATCATTTTTTTCTCCAGTTTTTTTCCATGAAACAGTGTTAAGCATATAATACTGCAATGATAAATGTATTGCTTTTCCAATGAAAATCTATTTACGTGAAGATATCCCAGAAAATATGTCTTCGGACAAAATGTAACGTGAGTAACCGTAACCTGAGTAACCGATGTTCTTGTAATTTATACAAAAATAGGGTAACCCACTACATTTGGCATATAGTCAGTTTGTGACCCTCTATCAGAGTGCTTTGTTAAAGGCACAGCTTTTTTGAATGAGAGCTCCACATGAGCAAATTTTTCAATTAAGTCTTCTTTACATTTTATGCATGTCCAAATTCTGTAACGTGAGTAACCGAGACATTTCAATGATTTTCATTCAGTTGGATTTAATTTCTCAAATTTCTATTTTGTACAAATCAGAAGCAACATGTATGCTTTGTGATGGCATAAAGACTTTAAGCTATCTACCATTAATAATATTGCAAGAGATCAACAAGTGAATCAAAATGCCTTCAAATGTAACGTGAGTAACCGTGGAATTGCCCATAAACTGTCCATGCTATTGAACATTTCATGGATTCACTTGCAAAACTTTTTCAACCAAATTTTGTTTGCTCACCAACTAACTTTGTGGTCCCAAAACTGCTGCATCTTATCAATCTTTCTTTTCTATTTTTTTTATGTACATACTCCTGACTTTCAAAAGTTTCTGTTTTCTTTCCTGACTAACTAATCAAGCTCAAAATTATGAAGCATAAACCATGATTTTAAAAAAGGAATTAAAATAATATTTAACAGGGTTGGCATATTTCCCGGTAAGAGTCTTATTTCCCACCCAATTGTCTGGGATACATGATTTTTTTTTCCCTTTGACTTTGTACATGAGAAGCCGAGAAGGTAACTGTATCTGTGTCGAGGAAATACGACAAAAAGTTGGAAATATGCCAATCCTGCTATTTCATGAATTTGTATCAGAATCAAATTAAATCAAATTCACTGTGATAATATCAACTTACTTATTACGATTGCCATGCTCGCTTGTTTATTTTTTCCTAGAGTTTCTTCATATCGTGCAAGAGCTTTTGCCGGAACTGCAACAAATGGATATCGAGTTGTGGATGATAAATGATACCCAGATACCAGAACACATGGTACCGGCAGATGCAGTTATTATGGATATATCAACTGCATCAGGAGAGCCATTTCCCAATGAACCAATGACCATGACAGACACTGCTGCATTTATTTTTACGTCAGGAACTACAGGTATTACTTCCTCCCAAAGTGTAATTTGTACTTGTCAGCAGTTTGTCCAAAATGTTTCATGACAAGTGAAAATGTTTCAATTTATAGAATTGCCATACGACTAAAACAAATAATAATTATTTTTAGAAATGCTTGTGCCTATCAATGGTAACTTAGAAATACAGATTTGTATTAAGATGTAGAGTCCACTTATGCTTTAAGACACTGGTGTGGATATTAGTGTTGGGGATATTATAAGGATGATCTTGTTTCAGTATTGATTGTCAGTCACTTTGATATGTCAAGCAATTATTACCTGAATGTAGCCTGCAGCAGTCTAACAATTATGCTAAGTTCACTCTGAAATTGTTAACTTTACAAATCATTAATTTTATGGCTTTCATGCATTTCGGTAACGCCTGAACGAAGTTCAGCAGAGACCTAGTAATCACTTTTCCTGTTAGTCTGTTGGTCTGTTACGAAAATGTTAAAGTTTTTGTTTAACTTGCTCTCATTTCTTTATCTCTGCATCAGGTGTGTTCACACTTGGTACAAATGATCCTTGGGTAATACCACTTGTGTGTTGATGAGGATGATGATGTCAAAGGTCAACTAGGGGTCAAAAGGTCAAATGACAGGCCATGTGCATCATTTTTCTTGTTACAAAAATGTTAAAGCCCAAGTTTATTTTTGGCGATTTTTTTTTATTTGAAAGCTTTATTCCCAAATGTCGTATCACACCAATAACAGATTCTAACGGATTTTCGACTATATTTTACAGTAAAGCATCCCAAGCGTTAATAAGGTATTTAAGGTTATCTGAATTATACCTCGTCAGAAAGATCAAACTCTGATCTTTCTGCTGAGGAATAATTCAGATAACCTAAACACCTTATTAACATGCAGTATCTATGGAGTTTTGTCAGCCCTGAAACATTGAAAGGGTTAAATTTCAAAGATGATTTCCTCTTCTCTCCACACAGGGTTGCCGAAGCCAGCAAAGATTCCCCATCGAAAGATCATCCGAGGAATGTTTCTTCACTTCTTTTCAGACCTGACACCTGATGATGTGTACTACGTCACACTGCCCATGTATCACTCAGCTGCACTTATTATGTCATTCAGTGGCATCCTGTATAAAGGTATGATTGTGGGCATGACCGGAACTTTACCGATGTAACATTCAAGAGGAAATTTGACAGCCCATGTATGGGCCTCTGATTACATGCAAATGGAAACTGCAAGTTGCTCCCCCCCCCCAGAAATTTTCAAGTCCCATTTTGTTCTTGGATTTTAAATTTAGAAATATTTTGATCAGTAGATGAAGGTCTTGCCCCCCACCCCCATGAAAAATTTTCTGCATACATCCTTGCCACAGGCCTAGTCATGAAGATATAACTCGGTTATAAGAATGACAATTTTTGTATGCATAAAATTCCAGTTTTAAAAAATTAGAATATCATTAAAAGACATTGAACTATTTATGGAGGTTCTTCTTTTTTAACCAAAATTTAGTGTATGAGTTACATAATAGCACTTGAATGGACAAGCAACATCCTACAATATCAAACTTGACAAAGTTATGCTGCCACAAGCAAGCTATGTATCGGATTAATATCACACATTTTACAGATTTGTCGGAACGAGAAAATGGATGACAAAACCAGGTACTCCAAGATTTTCACTTTTGGAAGTGTTCATTGATAACAAACATGCACCTCAGATTCTTTAACACTTATCACATTAATGAATGATGCCTTTATGTATACACACTGAAAATACGTACAAAGAAATTATGTCTTTTGATGGAATAAAGTGCAATGATTTTCTAACTGACATTAATACATAGAACTTGAACAATTTCCTCCGGTAAGGTTATGTGATTATAGTGCGAGGACTATACTTTAGTTTGTACAGATGGTAAAAGTGTGTTGAGGAGAACTGAAGTTGATTTACATTAACAACATTTATTTTGCAAAGAAATGCTTAAACTATGTTAGAAGAAATGATCTTGTCTTGTCACAGATGTTTAATTCTCTAGTGTTTAACCGGATAGTAAATACTGTATTCAGTGACGACCCCCACTCCTGCTCACTTCCAGTTCCAGCTGTTATAAATGTCCTCGTATTAAGCGGGTCCTCGCTATACCCGTGCTCGTTATAACGGGGTTTGCCTGTATAATATTCTCACGCTTCTTTCATATTATACAGGTGGAACAGCAGCCATTGCTAGAAAGTTTTCAGCCAGTCATTTCTGGGATGATGTTAGGAGATACAATGTATCTGTTATCCAGTACATTGGAGAGCTATGCAGATACCTCCTGGCACAACCAAAGGTATTTGTTTCTTTGTTTGTCTGTCTGTGCAGTTGTTTGCTGATTTTTTTTCTTGAAACTGGTCTTGGGGGAAAGTATATTTTGTTGCATTTGTATGGATGGGTGTTGGCCAAGTTGTAAAATGCCATAGTTGAATGGTTTTAATCTGAACAAAGTTCAAAGGTCATCTAGGGGTCAAAATGTCAAATGATATATTTCTGCATCAATTTTGGTCAAACTGGGAACAAACGATCAGTGGGTAATACCACATGTTTTGTTGATGAGGATGGAGAGTTCAAAGGTCATCTAGGGGTCAAAAGGTCATATTGCATGTTTTATTGATCGCAAAATCAGGTGAGACTCATGGTTCGCAAACCACCTTGCTTGCAATAGCATAGTGGTACTGAAAGTGTCCCCTTTATGTCCATACTCAGAATAATAAAGAATAGTTACTGGACTTATATTATTACGCCACTGACAAAGTTACCAGAGCTGAATCTCTCTTATATCAGAAAGGTAGAAATTGCTGTACATGTGGCAGACAGATTTAACTTTCTTTCACCCAGCTTATGCATGCATTATTTGCTCTGCCACCCTCCCAACATTGTTGCCCCCCCCCCCCATTCCAAGTTTTATCATTCTGAGCAAGCCTTTGTGTTGTTCGAATGAAAAATGCATGAGGAACATATGAGAAAAAGCAAATGTGGGACCAAAAATGGACTGATTTTACTAATTACTGATGCGTCTGCTGTCCAAACCTAATCCAGGTATTATCACATACTTTCCAACTTCAAGAAAACTACTGCAGCTTAATAGTAAACCACTTAACTGCTAAAGTTTTGATAAATTCATGAGTTTTTACATATTTTTTTTAGATCAACACTTTGTAAGGGAGCCAGAAACATTGTGTTGTTGGGTTGTGTGCCCTTATCTCCGTGTGTACACACTTTTTCATGAACAAGCTCACTTAAGTACTGTTAGAGGGATTTCAATGAAACCTGTCAAATCCATCAAAGGTCAATGAACTTAGGTCTGAAAACACATGATAAATATTTCCATGTAGCCATATAGGCCCAAGGTCAAGGTAATAGGTCAATGGAGTTCATTCTGAAAGATCAGTTTGTATCTATAACCTCAGAAATGCCATTTTCAGATTTGGTGTTAGATCTTCCAAAGGTTATAAGTAATGAAGCCATACTCAACATTCACTATAACTTGGAACTTAAAAGTGGATTTTGATTATGTATACAATGAACTGATTTATCTTGCTAAGTAGTGGGCGGAGGCATACCCGTGACTATGTGTACAGTATGTAGTCGTATTGAAGAATGCAAGATGAGTAGACTTATGTTATTGTGTCATTTATCATATGGTTCGTCATTGATGGTGAATCCAAGATTATATTAGATATTGTCTGCTATCATGGTACAAACTGTAAAATCGACCCCTTTTGTAGGATAAGGGGTTTGTTGACATGACATTAGTAAATCAATATTTGTCGGTTTTAGAGAGTGCCTAATTCTGCAAGATAGGTGTACATGATAGCCACAATCTCTACTGGTAATGTTTTAAGTGTGTGCAGGTCTTATACTTTGACCCAATATTGCATAAACATGATTTAAGATATTATTTTTCAAAAGTTTTTTTCTTCAGTTTCTGTTTTCCTTAAACATATAACACTGGTTAATGTTGCTGTTAGAAGATAACTACAAGATCATTTGATGCCTGTTACAAGTATAAAATGACAGACAAGTATAAAAAATGTATTTCTGATCATTTAGCAGTTACAATGCATTGAAGCCAATTTAAGGGGGTGGGGCTGCTTGTAATCATAACGTAAGTCACATTGACAGCATTCTGTAACAACACTCATGTAAACTTTACATCTAAGATTACACTGGTGTAAATCTCTGCAGTAATGACAAAACTGTGCCCTTTGGTCATCATCCCATTCATCAAAATGATGCTAATTTTGGAGATACTATCTGAAGTTAAACAGCTGTTATTTACAAAGTGGGGGCCATCTTGGAATATAGCTGAATAATGCACTTTGTCGTGATCAGTACTAGTATCATCTCTTCTAAACAGTGTATGTGACCTTTGATCTAAATTGTGTGCTATTTGTTAAGCTGCATTAGATGCTCTCCTTGCTGAATTTACAATCATTCTTTTAGTGGAGATGCCTAAATATTATGTAATGAATGATAACTAGTTAGTAACTCTAGGTGAATAAATCAGTAGTTTACATGGTAAAGGAAGGAATGTAATTACAACAGAAAACAACACATCATATTTCCTGTGTGGTTTTACCCAATATATCTGTCAAACATTGCTTTAATTTTAGGTGCAGTCATGCAGGATGTGGTGTGAAGTGTGCAAAAAAATAGGTCAAATTGTCGCATCATTAGTTGACAATGAAAAGGGTAGTATTTTGAATACCCATCTTTTACTTTTTGTTAACATGTAGTTGGATTTTCAATTATGTCACATTATCTGTTAATTGACATCAAGGTTTATTTCTAATGTGAGGTTTGTTACCCCTGTTGGGTCTGGGTGTATCCTTCTGAGACTCTCCCCACAAATTTCTACTCCTGCCCAGATTTACGCCATGAAAGATTATCATAGTTTGGTGAGACACCAGTAGGCAGTAGCACAAAAATGCCTCATAATTGGCTGCAGCAATGCCACCATTGTCCCTCAAATGCACAAAAGCATTTCCCCCTGTATTTCCAACTGGACCCCCCCCCCCACCACACACACAGAAATTAGAAATGACATAAAATGAATAAATAATTGAATATATCAATAAATATATCAATAGATAAATAAATGAAAAATTGCAACATTTACGCCACTTTTTGTCTCAAAGACCAAAATTACAAAAAGACCATCGTCAATATCTTTGGATTTGAGGTTTGTGATTTAATTTAAAAAAAATAACTGCATTCATGTGATGTCATCTGATTTTGATATAGATGTATGCAAGAATTTGTGGAAATTGTCTCATTGATACACATCTTGACCACTTGACTCTAGAAAGTTTTGTTTATGATTACAAATATGTTTCATAAGATTTTGCCATTAAGATAAATGTTAACCAAAGTTTCAAGTTTCACATTATGTAGGCAACCAAACCTGTAACTCCCTTTTCACATGGTCACACATGCTTACAACACTGTTCTTTAGTGTTTTCATTGCAATTGTATAGTTTTAGAATGCATAAAGATGGGTCACATGTCCTGCAGGATGGGATTTGTACAAGTTCATTGTATTTTGTGGCTGAACTTTGAAACCTAACATGTAATATTCAGAGTGACTGTGATGGCACCCATGACTAGGGAAATATTTGGTAAAATGGGTCCTACATCCAAGGATTTGTTGGCAGGCCCAGGGAACACATTCCCGTCCCCCCCCCCCACATCCCCACCGGAAATAATGAAAGTAGACAACAATAGCAACAACATAACAGCATTGTAATTTCCATGGCTTCAGATGGGGTTGTGGGATGTGAGGTAGGCCAACAAAAAAAAAATAGATAATTCTTACTAAATATATGTAAGAAAAAGTGAGATTATCTAGATGTTTGATCTAATGTCATTGAAATTGGTATACAGGGCGGGAAATAAAATCTTATTTTTCGGGGCTACTTTCAAGCTTGATTTAGTGATGTCAGTATGGTATACATTGAACCCTATAAGGATAATTGAGGGCTATTTTGTTATTTTAGTGGCTATTTTGTTAATACAGTGCACTCCTGTTATAACGAACATGGTTATAACGAAATTCCCTTTACAACGAAATCGAAATTTACGTCTGCAAATTATGAGCTTTATACTCTCACTGTTTGGTTATAACGAAATTTCGATACAACGAAAGAAAACTGCCGGTCCTGAGGACTTCGTTATAATGGGAGTCGCCTGTATTGGGGGCTAAATCGTCCATAGCCCCAGTGTATTTCCTACACTGGGTGTTAATTTGTTTTCTTTTTCACTTAATATAGCGAATGGATGATGGCAAATATCCCCGAAAGCTGAGGTTAGCCTTGGGAAATGGTCTCCGTCCCGAGATCTGGGAGGAGTTTAAGACGCGCTTCAACATCGACAGGATCATTGAGGTTTACGCAGCTACGGAAGGAAATTCAGGATTCATCAACATTGATGGAAAAGTCGGAAGCATTGGCAGATATCCATGGTTTATGAAGGTACATGTATGTTTGTATCGGGGGGGGGGGGGGGGGGGGGGTGATGCCTTCTCATCTATGAATAACTACGAATGTATCATGACTTTGTTACTGGTGATTTGTAATGTACCAAATGTGTTGTTATTCATCTTTTTTTTGGGGGGGGTGGGAGGGTGTAATGAGATAAACTACATATTGGTCGCACAGTAGGAGTGCAAGTACATGTGTTTGTGGGATTATGTTGAAACCAAAACAATGGGTGTGTCTGTGTATGTGGGGCTGTGTTTCTGCGTGTAAGTTTATGCGTATGTCGATCTGTGTATGTCGGTGTATGTCTACATGTAAGTTCTGTGTGTGTTTAAGAGTCGTGAGTGTCTGTGTGTATGTCAGTGTATGTTTGCTGGTGTATATGTTGTTCTTTTGTGTGTGTATGAGGGGTGTGTGTCCCTACATGTATGTATGTGTGTGCATGTGTGTGTATATGGAAGGTGTATGTGATTTGTATGTCTGGACGCATGGTTGAGTGTGGGCGTACATTTACAGTATTAGTTTCGGGGGGGAGGGGAGGGGGGATAAGGAGGGGGTATACGTACGTGTAGATGTGTGTGTTGTCCAAGCATGTGTCGGATGGAAGGGAGCTCTACCACAGGGGCATGGGTGGGACCATTAAGCTGCTTTTTATTGTACTCTACCCCTTTCTATCTTTCCCTTCCTTTCCTCTTTTCCTCTACCTCTTCGGCGCAGCATTTTAACGTGCAATTGTGGAAGAATGTAATTTGTTTGTATCATGTATTCTATAGTATCGTGTAAGATTGAAGTTTATGTTCAGGTATATTTTGTTTATATGCATTTAAAATTCATTTACTTATATGCACTTGAAATATTTATGTCCGAAATCAAATTTTATATATATTTTTATATATATGACAATAAATTATCTTGTATCTTGTAAAATAATGTAATATAATATAATATAATATAATATAATATAATGTAATATAATATAATATAATATAATATAATATAATATAATATAATATAATATAATATAATATAATATAATATAAATATAATATAATACAAAGTAAAAAAAAGAGAATAGTAAAGTAATATGGCAATGAGTGTAATCTGGTGTTTTCTACCATTTCCATACAGAGACTTGTTGATAATCTTGAGATAGTGGACTTTGACTTCAACACTGGAGAACCGAAGCGAGCGAGAGATGGACGATGTATAAGAAAGCCAGTTGGTAGGTCAACTGCCAAGATGACCAAGTTTGATTGTGTATTTTTGTGCAATAACGGCAGGAGAATGGGATCGTCTGCCAGTCCCAAGCTCGGGGGGTTGTGGGGGGTGTGGAGGGAGGGGGGCTTCCTTGTATTTGTAAAGTGAACGTATAGTTTTGGTAAATGGTAATAAATGAAATTCTTTTTTAGATACACCTATATGATATATCGATGCCCAGTGCCCTGAAAATTGCTCTGAAACCCTCCCATTTTTATGTACATACCGTTAGATGCTCTCCTTTAATTTAAACTTCGTATTTTGTCACTGCAAACAATTTTCAGTGTGTTTGATGTTTGGGATGGGGGCGGAGATTTCCCATAGGTAATGTACATACCGTCACATCGTAATTTGTCACTATAAACAATTTTCAGTATGTTTGATGTTGTTTTCTAATGTCTGGGGTGACAATAGAATACTTTGTGAAAGATTGACAAAAATTTTGTGTGATCAACCGAAACTATACTTAGGCTTTATTGCTAACTGATCTCAGTTTTCCATACAACAATTTGTGTTCTTTAAATAGCCAAAAGTTCAAAAACTACAGGTAAACCTGGAGCCCAACTGAAAATTAAGAGTCCCTTTCCCCTCATAAAAATCCTTTTTAAACCCCAACCAAGTAAAGTTTGAAAGGGGTATAAAAATTATCACCGTGTGGTCAGTCGGTTGGACTGTCGGTCCTGTGCAAATATTATGGATCAAACTACTTCCTCAATTTTTGAACAATGTGTATAAAATTTGGCACACAAATTAGTCTTGGAATGGAGCTGTGCAAGATGTATTTGAATGTTTCAGAAACTAAGTTGCCATGGTAACAGCATATTGTGATGATAAATCAAAGGAAAATATTGCGGATCATACTTCTTCCTCATTTTTTGAGCAATGCTTATAAAAATTGGCACACATTTTGGTGTTGGAGTAAAGAAGATGTGCAAGACACATTTTTTAACTGGTTGAAGACTGGAGACGAGATATCTCATCACGAGATAGATCTATGGGAAATGCGTGTTAAAATCAAACTGTCTCAACGGATTAATGTGTCAGTAGACAGTGGGGGTTTTAATCACCTGAAGTGATGTTTCTAGACCTATTCCTGGTGAGTTGGCTCAGTGGTACAGCGTCCGGCCCTCGGCTGGGAGATTATGAGTTCGGGCTCACGGTTGGGTCATACTAAAGACCATTATTAAAATGGTACAACTACCTACTGTTTCTAGCCTGGCGCTCAAATATCTATATAGTGTAGAGAATCAAATGCATAGGATTACAAGAAGACTACCCCCCTCCCCCCAACTGTAGTCAAACTGTCTTGTGCCGCCATGTGGCCTAGGGTTACTGAAACAGAGATAGGCACTGCCTGATGGTCCACTTTAAAAGCGGAACAGGTTTAATTTAAACTTAAACTATTCCTGGCAATTTCACTATATTTTAGTATCAGGGCATATTTACCAATTTGTGACAATTTTAACGTAATAAACGTCAGAGGTTGGATGCAGTGTTTTCATCCCCCATCATCAGAATATGATTTACATGCTTTTGATGAGAAGGCATTTCAATGAAGTTTTAGTTTTTATGCCTCCACACTGAAGGTGCTGGAGACGTGTTCTTGTTGTTCATCCATCCATCCATTACCGATTCTCGTTAGGGTCAGGTACAACTATAATGCAAAGATGAACTGATTAGACTTCAAAGTGGAAAGTCAATGGTCACAATTAGGTCTGTGCATGTGTTATTTTGGTTTGTTACCACATTAACACAAGAATGGCTCTTCGGATTTCAATGCAACTTGGGTCCAGTATGGAGTATGAGGCACCTATGAACTGATGAGGTTTTGGAGTTGAAAGGTCAAATTTCATAAGGCCTATTACACATCTGATTTGGGCTCGTTACCCAAATAATTAAGAACAGCTTTTCAGATTTTGATGTATCTCATGCCAGGTATGTAATATGAGGTACCAGCAAACTGATTAGATTTTGGAGTTCAACAGTCAAAGGCCACTCGGCCTCAAAGGGGGTGTGAAGCAATTCAGGGGGCTAAAAGATGGCAGCAAGCAGTGTTTTGAGAATTCATGAGAAAATTAAAATCTGTAGACCCAGAGGAGCCTTGATCTCGTTGCTATTAATGTGCTTCTTTGAAGTTCTGTTGATAATGTAAAACTTGCATTTCAATATCATGCTGATTTCTGTGATGCCTTGATTCCAGGTGTGACAGGATTAGCTCTGCTGAAGATTGATGACAAAAGTCCATTCACCGGTTACAAGGGTTCCCGAGATATGAACGAGAAAAAGATTGTCAGGAATGTGAAGAAGAATGGGGACATTTACTTCAATACAGGGGACCTGTTGAAGATTGATGAAGAAGATTATTTGTACTTCATGGACCGAATTGGTGACACATTCAGGTAAACAATTGTTCATGATGTTTATTTCTATCTCGAGCAGGATTGAGACAAACATCTTGCTGTGACTTAAAATCTAGCAAGTTGTGAATGACATAATATCAAATAGCAAAATGTAATACCTATGCACCAAAACAGTAGAGAAATGAGGTAAATTTGAGCGAAAATGTGTTCAATTTTGTTTTTGAAAATGAGCACACTTGCTTCACACATGCACAGCCATTTTTGTTTGTACATATTGTAACATTTCCCACACAGCCACAGTGTAACCTACATACAAATTCACATTTTTTATGTGTTTCTTCAGTCAAAAGAATTTAACCGTGTTTCTTCACTGATACCAATACTGAGGACAGTAAACAGAGAATTTAGATGGTGACACACAGGCATATTGGGTTGTAGATACATTGAGGAAATTTGAGAACCAGAGCAGTGAAAATGCAAAAATTGACTTGTCAAGGAACAGAGTGACTAGTACATTGAAAAAAAAAATAAGCCAACTTCATGTGTCTGTGCTGCTTAATGAAGAATGTTCAAATTTGCTGTATAGTGCATGCTACTACTACTAGTTTTCACCTCTCGGACAAATAATTGTGTGAAAAGCAGCTGCTAAATAAGTGACTTGCTAGCAAGACAATCATCAAAACAACAACAACAAAATTTGTATTGGGTGCTTTATCCAAATTAACAAAACTGTTAAGGGCCCTCTCTCAAGGTGCATTGCAATCACAGATCTATGTTTTATTGATAAAAATATGACTGCTGCTTAGCTCACCTGAGCCAGAGGCTCAAGTGAGCTATTGCGATCGCTTTTTGTCCGACGTCTGTCGCGAGTGCGCCATGCGTCGTTCGTTGTGCATAAACTTTTACACATTTTCATCTTCTTCTTTAAAATGCATGATTGGATTTAACCCAAATGTGGCAGGAATGATCCTTAGGGGGTTGGGATTCATGAGTCCTCAAATGGTACACCTGGCCCCTTGGGGGCCTGGGGCAGGGCCCAAAAGGGCTAAAAGTAGGTAATTTTCAATTTTTCAAACAGTGAAACCTGTCTATAGTGGCCACCAAAGGGAAACACAAATTGTGCCTTTAAAGACAGGTGGCTGCTATAGACAGGTTCTTTAACACATGATCTGTCTCCAGGGGAATCATTTTAGTGGCCACTTTAGACGGGTTGGCCGCTATATAGAGGTGGCCGCTATGACAGGCTTGACTTTACAAAGTTTTTCAACTGGTTTATGTGGCTTCGTTGGTGCCTAGATACCAGGCTCCAAGGGCCAAATCTACGTTTTCTCTATGGGCACCACAGAAAATTTACGATACCTCAGGTGAGCGTCCTGCATGCTGCCATCTGGGCCTGATAGGCATTTGCCGACGCATTTGATAGTTACTATCACTTGTTGGGTCAATTGATGGCCATTACTACACTTTATCACATTATTGACTCCTGACCAATCCTTCAGCAATCTTGTTAGTATGTGTTTTATAACTATTAATATCTTGTGTCTGTATGCAGATGGAAGGGAGAAAATGTGTCGACCATGGAAGTATCCCAGGTGCTGAGCTCCTTCCCTGCCATCATGGAAGCTAATGTGTATGGAGTGGAAATACCAGGTAATTGCTGGCTGCCTTTCAATAGATGTGTTTGACTTTATAGAAGCATATGTTCCATACTTTCATTTAACCTGTTAGAGACAGTTTGATTTTGCTTTAGTTTAAAGCCCAAGTTTATTTTTATTTTTGAAAGCTTCATGCCCAAAGGTCATGGGGCGGGGGGGGGGGGTAGGGGTGGGGGGTGATGACCCGAGATTTTTCAGGGTACCCCGGAGATTTTTGACTATATTTACATTATAGCATCCAAAGGTTTAATGAGGTGTTAAAGTTATCCAAGTTATACCTCATCAGAAAGAGCAGAGAAACAGTGAGATGGCTGCAACAGCTGGAACAAACTGCCTAGCTGCCTCATACGAAAGAAGAAGAAAGAGCAGACTAATGTGCATTTCCCATAGACCTCGGGACAAGATATCTTGTGTTTAGTCTTCAATGGATTGATAAAGGACACATATACTGCATGTTCTGCATGACCTGCAACTATTTTTCATTCTCTTTCAAATAAATGGTAAAATTACTTCAAAAGTCCAATAATTACCATTGCTTTGTGCTATGACTATGGCAGGGCTCCACGCTAACTTTTTAATGTATTTACTTGTCCTTTGGGCAAGTAAACTTATTTTTACTTGCTTGAAAGAAAAACGTACTTGCCTGAAAATAACAAATAATATCATTGTCTGCACCAAACTTTAACCCTATTTAACTGGGGGGGGGTGCTCAATTTGACCCCCCCCTCGCGAATTTCGCGACCATGCCGCCGTGCAAAATTTTTCACCGCGTCGCTCGCCGACTTTTACTTTCAAGTCTGCGCATCTTTTGAACCATTTCGCGAAAATTGACATACCGTTTACGCACTGCTCGCGCTGACTTTTATACAACATGTCAACGCCCAAAATTGTCAAAAACGTGATTTCGTGTACAAATCAATGGAATTGTGTTTCAGCCAGAAATCATAAATGTATCATTATTTTTGCTTTTACTGGTTGAAATGAATTAATTTTATCTGTTTACATTGCAAAAGTGTCCCCAACAAATTCTCAAAAAAACAATAGAAAACAAAAGGTCGAAAAAACAAAGAAATACATAAGAAATTCAGCAAACAATAAATACATAAGAATTAATTCCAATTTGGCAATGTTTTTGTAGATAATTGCTAGAAATGTCAAAATGAATATTTCACCAACAAAATTAGCATTCTACTGGCTGTAATAAGTGATTATAGGCGAAAACAAAATTCATACACTTATTTGCATAATTAATTACTTAAAAATAGAAAAAATAATTTTTTGGCGAATTTCACGATACAGTCGTGTAGTTACATCCGGCTCTATGCGCATGCAAATTTTCGCGCATCACGCGATCGGCGGCGAGATCTCGGGGGGGGTCCCCCAGTAAAAACCTGGTCTGAAATAGCCCAGTTAAAATAGGGTTAACCACCAAGGCCTTTTCTATAGCATTGGAAGTTTATTTTATACTGGTGGTTGCAAAAGGTGTGATTTATTCATAGTATATTACACATATTTGTTCATGTTTGGTAACATTGGACGGGTTTTCTTCATTTAACATCAAATTTTACTTGCCCAAATGTTCAATTATTGATTTTTTTTTACGTGCCCGACATGAAATTTTACTTGCCCCAGGCAAGCAGGCAAGTGCTAGTGTTGAGCCCTGACTATGGCATGAGCATGAAACACATCCTCAATCTGGTTTACGTAGACAGCAGATTGAAGATACTGTGAAAATGTCATGAATACCCAATACCCAATCGAAGCGAGGCATTCATCCATATTTAATTCATATAAATTATTAAATCCCAGGCCAGGATGGCAGAGCAGGCATGGCAGCAATTGTTCTTCAAGAGGGCGCTATCCTCGACCTGCAGGACCTGTACGCCCATGTAGCATCATCCCTACCAGACTACGCCTGCCCAAAGTTCCTTCGCGTCATGGAGAGCATGGACATCACAGGAACGTTCAAGCACCGGAAGGTAGACCTGGTCAAGCAAGGGTTCGACGTCAACGTCATCGATGACGAGGTCTACATCATAGAGCCATCGCAGAAGACCTACATTCCGTTGA
Organism: Eucidaris tribuloides; assembly: GCA_001188425.1. NCBI lineage: Eukaryota > Metazoa > Echinodermata > Echinoidea > Cidaroida > Cidaridae > Eucidaris > Eucidaris tribuloides. The sequence continues at coordinate 24,705 of JZLH01S0172920.1, read as the reverse complement.
CAAGCCGACACATTCAGTCACTCCTGGCTAGGCAGGCCAAACTGTGATGTGTGGCAATGTAGCTTTTTGTCCCAATTACCCAGAATGGAGATGAGTAATCATGACTGTAGTAATTCATCGGTTGTCCGGCAGAAGGGCCCTAGCATGTTCCCGAAAAAAGGGTCTTAACAGTAATTTTTTTTCTAATTTGAGAAATATTGCCTTATTTGATATTTGCACTCGACACACTGACAGAAGGATCTAAAAATATCTCACTACTTTGATTTCATGTGAAGAAAGCCAATGGTTTTCAAGTCAGAGACAATTTAGTGTTAAGGCCCTTCTGCTGGGACATATGGTAGGGCCCTTCTGCTGGACATCAAACAAATTGTGAAGAGCATTGCAGAAAGTATGCCTTTTTTACCAAAGTTGTAAAGTTGTAATAAGCAAAGGCATAATAAGGTCATGCATGATGATTGATATCTAACCCAAATCAGGTTGGAACAAGTTATGCTCAATTTCAAATTTACTATGAAAATATTGTAACATTTAATTAATGTGTAATTTACTTTAAATGAATGGAAGAAATGTGTTAAATAAATAGTTAAGTGACACCAATTCACAGTATTTAATATTATTCAAATATAAACCTTACAACATCTCATATCCCACAAAATATGACTTAAAATTGTGGTGTCCAAATTAAGTGGCTATAATCAAAGACCACTAAAATTGACATAGATGTACGATTCCATGACATTTGCTCTGGCAAAAATGCAAAATTACTCTAACCTCAACCCTAACCACAAACCTTATCCCTGACCCTTATTGCAACATCCCGCACACTTGCATGCTGGATGTGTATCAACTAACTAGGCAACAAGCAAGATTATTAGTTTGTCTAAATTTTCTCAGAAACAAGAACACATTCATTTGTAAAAAAAGAAAAAGAAAAAGAAACTGTTGTGAAACTGAAAAATGTACTTTACATAACTTTCCTGACATATGGTATCGACACATTTGGTATATTTTTCTGAAGATTTACTGCACTGTGCCATGGCAGCCAGCATGTTCACATGGTGGCACAGCTTTGAGTAAACATAGCGAATGTGTCGGTACGAGACGTCAAAGAAACCTTCCCATTAAGGAAGCAGACACCAGTAATTTAACAAAATTTGATGGTGGGTATGTAAAGTATACTTTTTAGTTTTATAACATATTGTTTTACAAATGAATGTGTTCTTGTTTCTGAGAAAAGTTGGATACTAAGATACACTGCCTATAGCTGTCTAATTTGCCTAGTTTGATTATACTTGGTCCGCCCGCACTTGTGTGTGGGCTGTCGCAGTAACCACCAACCCTAACTGTTTTCTAAACAGGTAACCCAATGTCATTGGAGCAAATGTCACCAAAGCAAATGTGTCACTTTATGTACATGTAGCTGCAACCCTGTTTTATTTAAACAATTTATCTAATGACACCACCAAAACAACTACCCTATAAGTCTCTATGTTGCAACTGGTGAGATCTCCAACTAACTTGAACGTAATAGAGTCAGGAAAAATTCATTTTGCCCTTGCAAATCACAGGTTATACATGTATATTCAGATGTGTGAGTGTAGACACCAATTCAATTGTCCATGTGTGCTGACAGGACAGTATTCATTCTACACATCATGGGATGTATGTCAGTGTTGAGTTTTTATTTCTGTATATATTTGAGAAGATTTTTGAGATTTATTGTACAAAGATTAACAAAAATAATGGACTGTGATATGATGTGTGATGAAATGAAAAGAAAGTGCTGGGATCATAAGTAAAGACCATTTCAATTTTGAAATTCATATTTCTTGTCATTATAGCTCGGGGAACTTGAATTGCTGTGAGTTTTGATATCATGCCCTGCTCATTATTAATACTGCCATTATGCTATATACCTAGGACATTCTGTGCAGTAGGTTATTAAAATTTCAACTGTTAAAAAATGACTATGGGCTTTTTATAATTTTTTCACTGAAAGCCAGATTGATCTGCATAGAAATGATGACAGCAAATTTTGTTGACAATGTTTATGGCCCTTTAGCAATAAGCAACAATTTGTTGTTTTTTACCAGCCAACTGCTATGCATTGTGCTAAACTTGTTGGAAAACATTACTCAATTGAAATATATTTAGTCTGATTATATATACTTATTCACGTTTGTCAGGGTTATATATGATATGTACTTAGAAGTAATTTTGTATATTTTGGCTGCCAGTTTGGCTGTACATTAAATTTCAATTTTAGCATTAAAACAAAATTAGTGTTGTAATTTTGTTAAGTCTAATTTATGCATAAACCAAAGATCATAACTTTGACCTAAATTTACACAATAATTAGGGCAGCTTGTCTGAATGCAGACATAAAATAAATTGATACAGAGATGTTATAGTATTCACATCAAAAGAGAAATGCATTTTGTGAATATGTAAAATCTTAACCCTGTGGGTGTGAATGTTGCATCTATGCACAATCGTACAACTAAATTGAACAGTCATAATTATTTTTCTCCTTCACCTTTCTAAAGGAGACTCTAAAAATAGCTAGTGTGCTTAACTCTTTACACGCGGTCTTCGCATCATCGCACTCCCTAGCCAGCGTGCGGAATTCGCATTTCGACGCTCAAACGTAGAACGATTGTTATTCACCGCGATTACACTGATTTTCCGATACTAGCAGTATCTCTTATGTTATTGTTTACATTCTAAGTACGGCGTAGGTATTATTTAAGAATTCTTAAGAACCTAGACAAAATCGATTAAATCAATCAATGCATCGGATACAATAGGACAAATTAGACACAATTAAACTTTGACAAAGTACTTGAAAGGTCAAATTACAATAAGACACGCCTATTCACTGATATCTCTTCATTTCACTTCTTATTTTGGTGACGTCATCTCTTTCATTGTAACTTGTAAGTTTGTAACAAGCAGTGTTTTTTTTTTTGCTATAACTCTGTGGTATTACTCCTCTGTATTATTTGAATGGGAGTTGGTATATTTTCAGCCAGAGAATAACTTGAACTTACATGGTATGTTGCTTCAATTAGCGATTACTTTACATAAATTCAGATGTATATTTCCGAAACACCCTTTAATAGCATATTAGAAGTCTGTTAAAATGTAATTCAACTTGCTGTAGGACAATTTTTCCTTAAAACGTTGTTGCTGGCAAGTTATTGCTTATAGTTGAAGTCAGTTAGTATCCTTCTTTCCCGATACTGAGCCGCTCTTTGAAATTACTCCGCAACGCACCGCTGGATCAAAGTCCCGCGCACAAAGAGTTAAGTAACATCTATAGCAAAACTATCACTTTCAGTGCCACAATAAGAAAAATTCAAAGAAAATATGAAAACTATTGTCATTATTATCCCCTCAGAATAAATTCAGGGTGTAAAGAGTTAACTGTCACATCCCACGTCCATGGAATTGCACAAAATTTACTAGGGATGTCCTAGTCCTTCCAAATTACATGTATATGTAAATGATGTACCCATTCACACGTGTATCAATTTATTCACAATATCTTTGCATGAAGAGACATTGAGTACTTTGCAATTTGACTGGAAATCAGGGTTGATCCATACGTTGCTGCCATTATTGAAATACACTGTACATCATTCGATTATACTTATTAATTAGCTGTACATCTCAGGATTATATCACATATACTGACTAGTAATTGTTAGATATATCATAGCTACCATTCTGTGTTTACATTATATTACAATTTTCTTTTGCAGCATTACACCTAAGCATTAGCGTAGCCAAAGGGGGGGGGGGGCAGGGGGGGGCAATTGCCCCCCCAATAATGAATTTTCCGAGTTTTGTTGGTACATTTGAAATTTTGTTGGTACATTTAGACCGGCACCCATAACATCTTGTACCGACAAAATGTGTCAGGTACCGACAAAAATAAGCGAAGAAATGGCAGTTTTTGAAGTGTAAAACCCCCAAATTTTTCAAACTCGCTCTGCTCGCTCGCATAACAACGAAGATTTTGTTGACAGTGCTTTGCCGGTAATTTGGCAATCATATTATCACAATGTCATGTCGTCAGTAAAAGAAAAGAGAACTATACGTCATCTTGTGCTAACGGAATGTCATAGTAACCGACAAAAATAATGCAAGAAATTGATTTTTTTTAATGTAAAACTGAGAAATTTTTCAAACTCGTCGCTACGCTCGCTCGCAAATTAACTATACTTTGTAAACGTTTTTTTTAACCGACAAGTTATCAGTCATAATGTCATCCTATAGGTAAAAGAAGGGAAATTAATTGAATACTAAGATGTAAAAAGGAAACCAGTGAGACTGTAATCAAACCCGCATTGAAAAAGGTTTTCGGGAAAGAAATGTTTGTCAAACATATGACCTCTGTATAGATTTCAAAAGGAGAGGAACTTCAAGCCAGAAGTATCAAATAGAAAGGGTCTAATAATATTGATATATTTGTACCTTGACCATTTTTTAACCTGGAATTCACATTTTGTCGATCCATATCTATGATATAATAATATTTATACTCCCTGAAACCGACACGATGTTCAGGCATTCGCTCGTTTCGTTCACTCGTTCACTCACGCATAAAATAAAATCCACTTTCATGTTATTGCCAAGGCAAATATAATGCCAGCAATTGCAGAAGTTTCTCTTGCTTGCAACAAAAAATGACCTTAGCAGGTTAAGTTATATAAATGAAGAAAACACTCGCTCGCATTCTTGTTCATAGATATATTTCTTTAAATAAATAGATAGATAGATAAATAGATAAATAAATAAGTAGATATAAATGTATATATATACAGGGGCATCGATCCATGTTTCAGATGGGGGGGGGGGGCAAAAGTGGAAAAAAAAGGTCGAAAATTTTTCGGCGCGCTCTGCGCACCAAGTTGTAATACAGAATTTTGCTGTCGAAACATGCCGAAAAAATTGACAATTTTGTTTGTTTAATAGTATTTTTAGGCCATGTTTAATTGTTTTATAGTGCTTTCCCATGCTTTTAAAAACAAATCTTTGCATTGCATATTATGAGTTTTTTTTTTAATTATTGGGGGGGGGGGTCAAATCGATATGTTTGCCCCAATCTTTTCATTGGTGGGGCGATCGCCCCCCGCCTC
>JZLH01S0172897.1:0-10467 GCA_001188425.1 Eucidaris tribuloides | reverse complement strand
CAGCTTTTTATAATGGGTTACGTCAGTATATCCAAAATGTACTTCGGTGTTAAAATTACACCTTGGTATTAGATTTGCGGTGTTATTCTAACACCTAGTATTGTTATTTTATCATTTTGTGGATTATTTTCACACTCAGTGTTCGACACCAGTGGGTATGGTCCTTTTATAACACCAGGGGTGTAGACTTTAAGAGCGATGTTTATGCAGCGTACTCATTCTACATGGTAATAAAACATGTACTTACCTCGCAAATCACGAGACAATGATTTATGATTTTCACACTTATAGACAATATTAAATAGCTACTAAGTATTTTAGCCAAGTCTAATTTTGTTCAACCTTCGTAACAAATAGACCTACCAGGATGTGAACAGCGAGAGGGTCTAGGTCAGTAGTAATTTACAGCACTGCTGGTTCAGATCCCGTTTTGCGAACCATTACCGACAAGGGTTTGTACCCGCAGATCGTTGCAGAATGCGGTTGTATTTACAATCACGTTATCTATGTACTTCACCATACAGAAGATAATGTTGTCATCGAATGTCTAAAGTACACGTGTTATGGGATAGAGAACTCAGGTAAATATATAAAGTTAAATTTTAACTGCTCTGTAAATTAAAGATATAACATTGATATCATTTAAAAAGTCAAAGTTGTATATTAATACCACTAAACTTCTATATTCATCATGTAAAATCAAACCTGTGCATATATACATTACTAATAATAAAACCAAAAGCAAATATTGCTACTGGTACATGTACTACTTTCAACGCCAGTAACGTCTCTACAGTTGTCGTAGAAGTGGACAATCGTGATGTGCACAGAAGACTGCAATGATAGTTTGGCAAGTGATTCTGACGCTAGCATGGAATCAAATAGAAGAATATCAGAATTGATAGAAGAGACTTGCTAACAATAATACGTTTTCAAAACGTTAAAAAAAAGTACCAGTTACGTTTTCTGGACGTTTTCAAATTACGTTTCAAAAACGTAAATATGTGGACCCTTTTGGACGTTTTAAAAACGTCCTTAGAACGTAAAAGACGGTTGTAGAACCAATTGCAAAACCTGGAGTAAACGTAAAACGTTTTTAAAACGTTTTGTGGACGTTTAGAAAACGAACTCGGTAGTCGGTACGCAAAAGTGTAAAAAATAAAGATTTTTTTTTTAATTCTAGAGACAGTTGTACTTTCCACTCTATTCACTAAACCTATAACCTATTAGTCCTATCACTAACCTAACCTGACCTATCCTAACCTATCCTATCCTACCTTACCTACCACTACTGACATACAATAAGTTAGTTGTTGTTGGTTTTAACGGCGCATGTCAATCGAAGTCAATCGATGTCCGATTATTTTACGCATTAAGCATCTCTCTCTCTCTATAGACGAATTCGACGAGAATGTTTACCGCATAAGGGCAGCAGACAGGTCGACATTACTGCCATGGCCCCACTCAACTGTAGGCTACCGCGGTCAATACATTTTCCACACGAGTGAGCGAAATTTTCTGTCTACGCCACTCGTAATTACGAAAAATAAGTAATATCTTCACAAAACTTTCGGACAGATTTTGAAATTTTACAATGTTTTGCTGAAATCTATACCATATTTGCTATTATCCTAATTTCGCCAGTATTTTTGTTTTTGCATTCTCGCGAATCACCGCATCGCGCAAATAGACTGCATATCAAATACACGTAGTGCGCAGTGTTAGCAACTCGTGTTTTTGCGAGCATGGTTTGTGACACTATCACAAAAGTCGTTTTTAAAAACCTAGAGAAAGCATGTTTTCGAAAAAAAAAATGCATTGTTGTGTAAGTTAAGACTATGTAGCATTCCTTGACACGTATCTTTTTTCAACTTTGCATGAAACCTCGTGGCATTTTATTGTTGATTTATAATCTTAGCGTAGACTTTAGTCCCATGTAGACCTAGCGGCTAGCCTACACATACCGTGCCATGGCACTCTCTCGGTGCGCGTAGCCGTACGCGTAGCACTTTCTTCGCGTTTTGTGTGCTGAATTTATCGAAACTAGCCTCCCAAAATTAATAAAAAGGGTAGCTTCACTTACCTTGAACACTATTTTGTGGTCACTGACGCACGTCATCAAGCCAAACTGAATGTTGGTTTCTGTAATTATTATTGACATACAAACTTGACACACATTGCATGTATTGGTATTAGCTGGGTGACCGCGGGGCCATGGCAGTAATGGCGTCGCCGATAGAGGGCCAAATACACAAATGGGCCGTCGGATTCGTCTATATATATACCATCTATATTTAAGGGTAAGAAAATAGTGGTTGGTTTTTGTTTTTTACAAATAGGGAGTCTCCTATAAAGTGGATGTAATATTTTTGCGTACTTTGTTATGCATTTGATAATAGAACGCTTGCACCGTTGAATTTTTAAAACACCATGAAAAAGTCTATCAATTATGGTGAAGTTGTCATTAAAACTAATTATGCAAATTACCATATGAATATGCATTATCCAAAGTGCCTCGCTTGCTTTGTATTAGTGCGTACTTGTTGCATGCGTCTATTAGCAATTCTACGTGTTTCCAACTAATTGGAAATAAAATTCAAATTACCTATCACTCACCTGCACGCTAGCACAGGAGCATACACACTCCACCCATCCATCCACCCCCACCACTCCCCCCCCCCCACACACACACACACACATATATAGGCCTACACACAAACACATGTATGCACACACAGAAATATACCTAATCACACAGAGACGCACACATTCAAACGCTCACACAATCAGACAGGCGCAAACGTACACGTGTACAGATCCACGCACGCACATGTAAACACACGCCCACACGCATATACACCACACACACACACACACACACCACACACACACCACACACACACACACACACACACACACACACACACACACACACACACACACACACACACACACACACACAGCTATCCAGACACACGGAAACATACATGACAGGTCCAGTCATGAATACACATAAAAACACGAGCGCGCGCGCGCACACACGCACGAACGCACATACAACACGTCCACTCACTTACATCCATACACACAAACACGCACAGCTATTCCAGACACGTGGAAACATATAATTATAGGTTTCAGCCACGCATGAAATAAACACGTCACACACACAGCACACACACACACACACACACACACACGGACAACACAACCCAATAGCACAAACAAACAATTTTCAATGGTTCTAACATCCGTCTTTTAGCAGACGTTTTCTGGATGTTTTCAAATTACGATTTAAAAACGTCTCAAAAAGGTCCACAAAATTACGTTTTTAAACGTATTTTGAAAACGTGCAGAAAACGTTTTCTTTACGTTCTAGAAAGGTCACAAAGCGAGTCCAAAGAAATACGTTTTCAAAAATGTAATTTGAAACGTTTTTAAAACATTTTCTTCGGACGAAAAGCGTATCCGGACCTTTCTAGAACATAGAGAAAACGTATTCTGGACGTTTCGTGTTTACGACAGGGCTAAAAAATGTTTACTAAACAAAACACGGCCAACGAATACAAATCACCGTCACCTTACCATCACCACAAGGCTCATAGGGGAAACAACCCCCTACCGTAGGGATTTTAGCCATCCGTAGGTTGTATACAAATATGTACGGCCATGAGAGCCTATTTAATAACTATGGGCCCGATGTGATTGGTCAATAGTACTGATAGTATAGTACAAAATAGTAACTACTGTCAGTCACCGCAGGGACGCATAGTTTTAAACTAGCGCCTCGAATGAAGGGAGTACATATTTTGTTTTATAAACTACATTCATATATTTATTGTTTATTGATTGGTTAAAAGATTTCAATAAATGAATGCATTTTAAACTTTAACGTTAACATTAACTCGGCGTTAACTAGATCTAACTACCGTTATAGATCACAACACAAGTGAAATGTCACTATTCATAATTGCTTGTCCGGTGTGCGACAAAGTTCCCTAAGACATTGATGAAAAAAAAAACGCTGCAAAAACAAAATTGTACCGTGGGTATCGAACCGTGGGTCAAACACGCATCAACGAATCCGTAAATAGTATTTTCTCACAGACTCGCACGGTAGTGTATTTATTTTTCATTATGTGACATACTTTTAACCAATCAATAAACAAGAATATATGAATGCAGTGTTCTAATAGGGGATACTTACGAAGAAAATGACCTTCCGTAGGGGAAGTAGTGGGGAGTTGATGTATCTGAAAATTTTCTGGCAATTTCCAAAAAAAAAATCCTCATAGAAATCCTGTATAAATTCGTCTGTAGACATTTTTGGGGTAATTCCATTGTCGTAGTTGGTCACTTCTCCACCAAGAAAACCTGAGTTATGAAACCGTAACGCACGCACGTCGCAGTGTCGAGGTGATCATAACGTCAACTTTCTCAATTAAGATCAACCTTTTGCATTTAATAAGGTTATTTTGTAGGGAGAAAATCAGTTTCGTTGGGAAAAGTAGTGTCAGTAGGGGAAAAATACGCATACGGCGTAGAGGGAAATGAAAATTTGGAGTGGCAGCCCTGCATCACCACCACCATATCCATCACCATCACAACTATACCACCAACATCACAAACATTATTACCAAAGCTTATAAATTCAAATGCCACAGTGCACATATTTTTATTTATCAAGATACATGTATGTCAGTTTATTTTCAAGTGAATTCTGATATTAGTTTTTCCATTACATATCAATAAGTACATTTGCTAATTTTACGTTTTGCGATTTTTTTTTCATAGAACATGATCGCCGAAACAGCTACATGGGGAGGAGCTTATTGATTAAAAAAAAGTACATAAATTAAGACGGCGCGATTAACACACGTCGGTCGGCATGCATGGGTCACGTCAGGGTCAGCTCAAGGCCAGCGCACACATGCAGTATTGGTTAGGAAGAACTGACAGTTACCCCAAAATCTTTCTCAACATAGTCATGTTAGTTGCCTGCTATATCTTCTTTTAAAAACGACAGGGTAAAATCGCAATTGTGCCACTTTTACTGCAGTCAGTGATATTATCAGGCACTCTTCCCTAGTAAAAGTGGTAAGTTTATCCTGTAGTTGTTGACTAAACATATCTCGAAATTAAAAAAAGTATGGAATTTGAAAGGTTGGATTATACTCTTAATGTTGCTGTAAGTGTCAGTCACACGAGGCCTCTTTTGACTTGACAAGTTTTGAGACACACTGTAGCTTTCAATCAAAGCAAGGTTTTAGCTTGTTCAGTGTTCAGAACAGTCTGGTGGAAGGGATTCGTTCCCCGGGGGGGGGGGGGGTTAATATAATTGAAAGAAAACGAATAGTTCCGTATGGATCCAATGCAACTTTTAGATAGATTTTAGAGAACCAGCAATAGTTCTTTAGCTTGTTCCGTTTTCAGAACTCTCTGGTAAAACCAAGGGGTTTTGGTACATTTATAACAAAATAAATGGTTCCCTATGAAAGCAATGTGAGATTCTAGAGAACAAACAATGGTTCTTTGAGGAGTCTTCATGGGTTGCCTCGAGGTCAGTTGACTTCAAATAATTCCCACTTTCAAATCATGAATTTTAAGAGTGTTACATATTCCCAACGGAGCCTTCGACATGACATGTAATGAAATCCTTAGCCCATATCAACCCCATTTAAATCGTCAGTCTGTTTTCGTACATCTCATTGTAATAAGGCATGGCTGCATCAGACAATCTAAGTACATCATCAGTCAGTTCATCTCGAGATGGAAGCTTGTCTGGTGCCTCTAATTTACTGCTCCTTGTAGAGCGATCTAGAAAATGAACAATTTCTCGTAGTACTTTGTCCCCTGCAGCTTTCCACGTGTCAAGAACAGCCACAGAGGCATCCCATTCTAACAAAGACTCGTCATAAGGTAGTCCTACTTCTTTGCAGTACTTCGGTAAAATGGACTCTGGGTGAGCGAGGAGGTCATCAGAATCGATCACAACGGGGTTCGAATCGATATTGGAGCGGACGAAATTCCACAGATCGTAACTGTATTTGTAGAACAGTTGTGGAGACAAAACGGTGTCATGTTTTTCGATATCGAACTTGCGTTCATCTGCAGCTTCTCCTATCAGTTCACCGGATTCAAATAGCTGTTTATACATCGCTTTACGATAGGAACTGTACATACGCAAAGGATGGCGGATAATGAAGGAATGTTTAAACCCAGCGGGTATATATTGACGATAACGGCCGACATCCATCGAGAGAGCGTGATCCTTGAAGAGGACGTATTGACTGGTTGAAGTTTCCAACGACTTCTGAATGTTAGCGTATCTAGAAAATTGGAAAATCAATATAAAACTGCTGAATACCGTAAAATTTACATCAAGAGCAGCTTCGTCATTCTGATAGACAGGCTGTCGTTATGGCGAATGTGTCTGTGTAGATACGTACTCCCAAGACCGTAAAGGCCCACTTTCTTAAGTTAATGATTTTGATTTGCAAGAATTATCAGAGAAACGAATGAAACTGTGACAAATACTTTCGATATCTTTCTATTTCTTTAAATCGTAGTTTATTCTCTTTCCTTTTATGTATTTACCTTGGCATAGGCATCAACATTTGAGGGTAAAATTCTTTGATTTATATACGCACAAGTGATCATAGTGCATTATAGCGTAGCCCAGTGATTATTGATATTTGAAGTATGTTGGGATGGGAGAGTTGCCCACCAATGAAATTCACACAATTTGTAATTTTAATTTAATTGATCATGTTTGTAAGAGTCTAAGAGTAGCCAAACGATCAATGCAATGCACACATTTAAGATTGGGGAAGAACGTTGAACCATAACGCAATTTTGTAACAGTTACTATAAAGATTTCAAAGTTTCTCCAAATTGCTCACTCGCTGCACTCGTTCACGGAATCAGTCCCATGATAGCAGGAATATTATCAATCAAATTTCGACTTTGTCAACAAATACATGTATGCCCATTAAATAACGTAGAGAATAAAATGGATTTCTTTTTAGGAGGAAGTTTTCCCATGTATGTTGTCATCTCCCTTCCAAAACTTTTGGGTTCTTGGGACATTTTTTACTTATCCAAATTATGTCGATGCCCTGTAAAACTTACGGAAGTCGGTCTGCATTTATCTTCGTCATGGCAATTTTCCCCAGATATTCTGCTGCTCTCACGAAATTATCTTCATTTCCGCCATAGGTCAACGGCAGAACTCTGTTCTCGTGCTTTTCGAACTCGGTGCAAGCGTGGTGACCAAATGAAAAGGGCTCGAACCACACCTCCACTTCTTGAATGGCGCCAAGGCATTTCAGAAATACGGTAGACGTAGAGCGCTGTATGCTCCACAAAGCGACACGCCCACTGTCTGGTTGAAACTCCTGCTTCGCCAGGACTTGCTCAGCCATAAGTCTAATTTAACCAGTATTTTACCTCTGTGGGAGAACGACAAAATTTGATATTTGAATGGGCAGTATTTGTACCCTGGGGTATCCCCAACTAGAAATCCGCCATTTTGTTGAATTATTTAATTTATTTTTTTAGTAACTGGTACCCTGGCTTACAAAATTATGTAAAAGTTTCATGTAATAAATGTGAAAATAAAATTTACGGCTGCCATTTTTTACCCCTTTTTCGTAGTTTATGCCTTTTGTTGTGGGCACTTTCAGCAAGCCTCTGCATCATAACGCACTGATTTCAAAGGCGATCATTATATGAGAAAATACATTTTTGAACGCAAGAGGGCGCTGCAGCAACGTACAACGGTACCTCCGGGGTAATGGCGTGGTGCAATCATTTACACATTTCCACACAATTTTCTTATCATTGTAAGTGTCTTCCGAATATTCGGGGAAGGGTAGAAGATACTGTCGAATAAAAAATGTAACCGTCAAGGAGGAGGAGATCCAATAAAAATATGTCAGCCCGGCCTGTCATTTGGGCCTGTCGGCGGTGGACATTGGCAGTCATCCGATCTCTTACTTCATTTTGCATGTGGATCTCTGTGATTAGGCTTCAACCATTTTGTTTTATTGTTATTATAAGTAAAGCTGCACTGTTTGTTTCTATTGTTTCTGTGATTGTCTTATAATTTATCATTGACTTCTTGTGTTACTGTAAATTATGAAAATCAATAAAACATGTAAAAAAAATCAAGAGGGTGGGGCTAGCAGGTTTAATGTTGTTTTTAAATAAAAAAATTAGTGTTCATTGTTATGCCATCACGGGATATACCGCGTCGTGTTGTAACGTACACACAACGGGATGCTCTCGGCAGAACCAGCTTATTTTGTTATATGAGAAAAAAATCACGGATTGTACCACTCCCCCTGTTCTGGGCACGGCGAAACGAAGAACTAAATCCACCATAAACTGTCCCATTCGCCTATGAGCGATAATACCATCATAAACAACACCACCAACAAGATTGGGCCAATTAAGCATATCACGAATATTATCAAACATAAAGTGGCTTCTTGTTACTCTATCTGTAAGGAATCATTATCACATAAAACCAAAAGTCTGTCATTTTTTTAGTAAAGATCATGATGCGATGTAGCTAACTTCATTCATATTTTGTAGACTGTTTCGTTAACGCTTACCATGCCAGCGAAATTACAGGTCTATTGACATTGTGTGTATGGTGTGGTGCATATCTTCACCTTCGACACTGTCAGAGTTAATGTAGCTTCTATCAATTGCAAAACGCACTAAGGAGTAATTTGCAGAGACATGATTCTCACTGTATAATCGTTGGCCTATCTATGTATATTGACGCCAACTGCTAATTGTATAATGTAGCAGAACATTGTTTTGAATCATCAAAACAACAACATTGAAACAAGACAAACTTTACCTTGAAATGTGATGACCAATGTCAATTTATATTGCAGAAATAACACTTAGACTAACTCAAGTAAAACATAAAACCCATGCGTTAGCTCTCGCGACTCCGGCATGTAAGGCGATACAACGACAGAAACCATTTGGCTCTCCACATTAATGTGCAAATGCTCAGTCTTAGAGCACCTGTCAGATAGATGTATTCAGTATTTTGTCAGTTGATTATTTTACAATGTAGAAAAACATGTACGGGGTGGTTTGATACACGGTGTTAAAGCCTAAGTTTAGTTTTGGGGATTTTTTGTTATTTGAAAGCTTTATGCCCCAAAGTCATAATAATGCAATAATAGATTCTGAATGTCTTATTTTTTTTTTTATTAGTTAATGAAAAATCGTCGGGGGGGGGAACCCCGAGATTTTCGACTATGTTTTATATTATAGCATCCAAAGGGTTAAAAAGGCTTTAAGGTTGCATGTGTTATACCTCATCTGAAAGAGCAGACTCTGCTCTTTCAGGTGAGGTATAGCTCATATAACCTTTATTTCTTTTAGTTTTTTTTTATTAATTAGTGAAAACTCTCGGGGGGACCCCTTGAGTTTTTCGGCTATATTTTAACATTATAGCATCCAAAAGGGTTAAATAAGGTTATCGAGCCTATACCTCATCCTGAAAGACAGAGTCTGCGTCTTTCAGATGAGGTATAACACATGTATCCTTAAAGTCTTTTCAACCCTTTGGATGCTATAATATAAAATATAGTCGAAAATCTCGGGGTTCCCCCCCCCCCGAGATTTTTCATTAAATAATTAAAAAAAACTAAAGACATTCAGAATCTATTATTGCAGGGTTATGACTTTGGGGCATAAAGCTTTCAAATAACAAAAAATCCCCAAAAGTAAACTTGGGCTTTAAATTGTTTACCAATTCATAACAATACGCCTTAAAGCTCAAACTATGATCACAATGTGCAATGTTACTTACTAATATCGCAAATACAGATGTCCTTCCTCTTATGCGATTTTAGCTTATACTGGGCAAACACAAATATTTACTGATGTACTGAATCATAGTCTGACAGCCAGTCTTTATTTACAACGATTACACCATTGCAAACGTTATCAATGAAGTCTACTTGATGTCGATAAGGACAGCACCATCGTGGGCCTGGTATTTAGGCTAAGTTCAGGGTGAGTGGTTGTTAAAGGGCCCGTCAGCACTATGAACAATCTGGCATTGCGTACCGGCGAACGAATTGAAAATTCCAAATACGCATAGCATTCCAGCGAAAATGAATTCCGTGTGGGTTGAATCAACCGAATCAGAGGTTCTTTAACAGCCCTGAAATCAAAACGAATTAAAACGTCCCATTCTACCATCATTCATACTTATCATTAACCTTTTTAACAGACTCAGTACCATCATACTTAATCGCACGGACTAACGGACCTTCGCGTACGCCCACTTGCTTACAGTCTGGCGAATTCAAGTCGATCACAATGGTGTCTAGTGTGGGGCAATTACGAAAATACTACCTTCGTGAACATACAGCTTGTCATTGTGTCTCCATCATTTGAGGTTTAGGTACTTTATTTCCCCAGTTAACGCGC